>CM076412.1:0-25484 GCA_038363315.1 Mugilogobius chulae
GTACAATTACTTCAAAATTCCACCAGTAAAATGTTTTGATAACTTGGTCAATGGTAATGCTCAACAGCCTTAGCACATGTGTGCAAGTCCTATTTGATACGATGTAATAGTAAATTTAAAAATGTTAGTCAATATCCCAAAATCTATCATTTTTGCTCACTATGAAGTACTTTGAAGTACAATTACTTCAAAAATTCTACAGTAAAATATTTTGACATTTTGGTCATTGGTGGTACTCAACAGCCTTAGCACATGTGTGCAAGTCCCTTTTGATACCCTATATATATTTTTTTTTAATGTTAGTCACTTTCCCAAGATCTGTCATTTTTTGCTCACTATGAAGTACTTTGAAGTACAATTACTTCAAAATTCTACAGTTAAATATTTTAACATTTTGGTCAGTGGTAGTACTCAACAGCCTTAGCACATGTGTGCAAGTCCTATTTTGATACGATGGAATAGTAAATTTAAAAATGTTAGTCAATATCCAAAATCTGTCATTTTTTTGTCACTTAGTCTGAAGTACTCCAAACTATGTAAATTTTTTTTCTTTCTCACATTGATACTTGTGAAGTACTTTTTTTTTTTTTTTTTTTTTTTTTTTTTTTTTTATTACTTCAAAATTCTGATTACAGTAAAATATTTTGATAATTTTGGTCAGTGGTAGTATCAACAGCCTTAGCACATGTGTGCAGTCCTATTTTGATACAATCCATCCATCCATCCATTTTCTTCCGCTTCATCCGGAGTCGGGTCGCGGAGGCAGCAGCCTGAGCAGGGAGGCCCAGACTTCCCTGTCCCCACACACCTCCGCCAGCTCCTCTGGGGGAATCCCGAGGCGCTCCCAGGCCAGTCGAGAGACATAGTCCCTCCAGCGTGTCCTGGGTCTTCCTCGAGGTCTCCTCTCAGTGGGACATGCCCAAACACCTCCCCGGGGAGGCGTCCAGGAGGCATCCGAAACAGATGCCCGAGCCACCTCAACTGGCTCCTCTCGACGTGGAGGAGCAGCGGCTCTACTCCGAGTTCCTCCCGTGTGACTGAGCTTCTCACCCTATCTCTAAGGGAGCGCCCAGCCACCCTGCGGAGAAAACTCATTTCGACCGCTTGTATTCGCGATCTTGTCCTTTCGGTCATTACCCAAAGCTCATGACCATAGGTGAGGGTTGGAACGTAGATTGACCGGTAAATCGAGAGCTTTGCCTTTCGACTCAGCTCTTTCTTCACCACAACGGTTCGATACAGCGACTGCATCACTGCAGACGCTGCACCAATCCGCCTGTCAATCTCACGCTCCATCCTTCCCTCACTCGTGAACAAGACCCCGAGATACTTGAACTCCTCCACTTGAGGCAAGGACTCTCCACCCACCTGGAGAGGGCAAGGCACCTTTTTCCGGTCGAGAACCATGGCCTCGGATTTGAAAGAGCTGATTTTCATCTCAGCCGCTTCACACTCGGCTGCAAACCGTCCCAGTGCATGTTGCAGGTCCTGGTTTGAAGAAGCCATCAGGACAACATCATCTGCAAACAGCAGAGATGAAATCCTGTGGTCTCCAAACTGGACACCCTCCGGTCCCTGGCTGCGCCTAGAAATTCTGTCCATAAAAACAATGAACAGAACCGGTGACAAAGGGCAGCCCTGGCGGAGTCCAACATGCACTGGGAACAGGTCTGACTTACTGCCGGCAATGCGAACACAGCTCCTGCTCCTGTCGTACAGAGACCGAACCGCCCTGAGCAAAGGGCCCCGGACCCCATACTCTCGGAGCACTCCCCACAGGACACCACGAGGGACACGGTCGAATGCCTTCTCCAAATCCACAAAACACATGTGGACTGGTTGGGCAAACTCCCATGAACCCTCGAGCACCCGATGGAGAGTGTAGAGCTGGTCCAGTGTTCCACGACCGGGACGAAAACCACACTGCTCCTCCTGAATCCGAGGTTCGACCATCGGTCGGATTCTCCTCTCCAGTACCCTGGAGTAGACCTTACCGGGGAGGCTGAGGAGTGTGATTCCTCTGTAATTGGAACACACCCTCCGGTCCCCCTTCTTGAACAGAGGGACCACCACCCCGGTCTGCCAATCCAGAGGTACTGTCCCAGTTTGCCACGCGATGTTGCAGAGACGTGTCAGCCAAGACAGTCCCACAACATCCAGAGACTTGAGATACTCAGGTCGGATCTCATCCACCCCCGGAGCCTTGCCACCGAGGAGTTTGTCAACAACCTCAGTGACTTCAGCTTGAGTGATGGATGAGTCTTCCCCCGAGTCCTCAGTCTCTGCTTCCTCATCGGAAGACGTGGCGGTGGGATTGAGGAGACCCTCAAAGTATTCCTTCCACCGTCCAACAACATCCCCAGTCGAGGTCAACAGCTCTCCACCCGCACTATAAATGGTGTTGGTAGAAAACTGCTTCCCTCTCCTGAGGCGCCGGACGGTTTGCCAGAATTTCTTTGAGGCCGACCGATGGTCTTCCTCCATGGCCTCTCCGAACTCCTCCCAGCTCCGGGTTTTTGCTTCTGCGACTGCACAAGCTGCGGTACGCTTGGCCTGCCGGTACCTCTCAACTGTGTCAGGAGTGCCACAGGCCAACAGGGCCTGATAGCACTCCTTCTTCAGCCTGACAGCATCCCTTACTTCCGGGCGCCACCACCGGGTTCGGGGATTGCCGCCACGAGAAGCACCAGAGACTTTGCGACCACAGCTCCGAGCAGCCGCATTGACAATGGAGGCTGAGAACATGGTCCATTCAGACTCAATGTCCCCAGTCTCATCCGGGAGCTGGGAGAAGCTCTCCCGGAGGTGTGAGTTGAAGACCCGTCTGACAGAGGGTTCCGCCAGACGTTCCCAACAGACCCTCACAATACGCTTGGGTCTGCCAGGTTTGTCCAGCTTCCTCCTCTGCCAGCGGATCCAACTCACAACCAGGTGGTGATCAGTTGACAGCTCTGCCCCTCTCTTAACCCGAGTGTCCAAAACACGCGGCCGAAGGTCCGATGACACGACAACAAAGTCGATCATTGACCTCCGGCCTAGGGTGTCCTGGCGCCACGTGCACTGATGGACACCCTTGTGTTGGAACATGGTATTTGTTATGGACAAACTGTAACTAGCACAGAAGTCCAGTAACAAAACACCACTCGGGTTAAGATCGGGGGGGCCATTCCGCCCAATCACCCCTCTCCAGGTGTCACTGGCGTTGCCCACGTGGGCGTTGAAGTCCCCCAGCAGAAGGATGGAGTCCCCAGTTGGTGCACTATCCAGTACCCCTCAAAGGGACTCCAAGAAGGCCGGGTACTCTGCACTGTTGTTTGGCCCGTAGGCCGACACAACAGTGAGAGACCTGTCCCCAACCCGAAGGCGCAGGGACGCGACCCTCTCATCTACTGGGGTGAACTCCAACACATGGCGACTGAGCTGTGGGGCTATGAGCAAGCCCACACCAGCTCGCCGCCTCTCACCGTGGGCAACGCCAGAAAAGTGGAGCGTCCAGCCCCTCTCCAGGAGTTGGGTTCCAGAGCCCGAGCTGTGCGTGGAGGTGAGGCCGACTATATCTAGCCTATAGCGCTCAACCTCCTGCACCAGCTCAGGCTCCTTCCCCCCCAGAGAGGTGACGTTCCACGTCCCAACAGCCAGAGGCTGTGTGTGTGGACCAGGTCGTCGAGGCACCTGCCCCCGACTGCCACCTAGTCCTCTGTGCACCCGACCCCCATGAAACCCTCTGTGGGTGGTGAGCCCACAGGAGGGCCGACCCACGTCACTCGTTCGGGCTGTGCCCGGCCGGGCCCCATGGGCAAAGGCCCGGCCACCAGGCGCTCGCCTGCGAGCACCCACCCCAGGCCTGGCTCCAGGGTGGGGCCCCGGTAACGCCAATCCGGGCGACGTAACGGTCCTTGTTTTTAAACTGCATTTTGATACAATGTAATAGTAAATTTAAAAACGTTAGTCAATATCCCAAAATCTGTCATTTTTTGCTCACTATGAAGTACTTTGAAGTACAATTACTTCAAAATTCTACAGTAAAATATTTTGATAATTTGGTCAGTGGTAGTACTCAACAGCCTTAGCACATGTGTGCAAGTCCTATTTTGATACAATGTAATAGTAAATTTAAAAACGTTAGTCAATATCCCAAAATCTGTCATTTTTTTGCTCACTATGAAGTACTTTGAAGTACAATTACTTCAAAATTCTACAGTAAAATATTTTGATAATTCTGTCAATGGTAGTAGAGTGTGACTTTTTTTTTTTTTTTTTTGGTAAGTAGTAAATTACTAGTTTTTCATTGGTGTAATCAAATTGCTAACATTTACATCGATTTATTTTCTCTGGATTGGTATAAAACACTATTATAAATTATTTCTTAACATTTATAAACATTTATAAATCACAAGGACACGTTTACTTCGCTTAACGAAAGTCCGTGACGAAAGGTAGTTCAAACTCCGTGGTCTTGGAGCCGAGCAGTGACGAAAGACACGGAGAATCTGCTGTTACCGTAAGCACCCATACAAACGCGCACTCATTTTTTAGGAGCGGCTCACTTGACCACGAAAAAAAGAATAGCGGCTAGCTTGACAGCAGTCACCTTTTTGCATTTTACAGCTCTTGTACTCACGTTAGAAAGGTCGCTCACTGTGCAATGGTAAGTAGATTAACAGTCCACATATCCATGTAGTTCTAGACGAAATTTTGTGTTCTTGTGTTATATATTAGCGGAGTTATCAAAACGTAAACACAACTTTAACAGAAAACTGCCGTAAACTGCTTAGAACGTGGCTTGGGCGACGTTCGATCTGTGGTCTTTGTATTCATAAACATTGCCGTTTTTTTAGCTTAACTTACTAAATTTGATCCCAATGATGTTCATTTTGTCGTTAGATTGACTCAGATAAAAAAAAAAAACAGACAGACAAATGTTGAAAAAGGGCAGTAACTGCGTTTTTCGAAGTGATTTTTATCATTAATAAGTTTTGTTGTTCGCTTTTCATAAGTGAATATCGGAGCACGGGGCTCTTGCTTTCCCCCTAGTGTTCAAAAAATAGAATAACATTATTGCTAAAATAAAAATACATAAATATATATAAAGCTATTAGAAATGTCGAATAATGCTGTTTTTATGTCAGTTTATACTGACTTAATACTGCTTTAATACAAACACAAAATACAGCTGACACTAATAATTATTTTTACAATCAGTTCATCTGTTGGCTTCATGTAGTTCACTAGATCACAAAAAGTATGAGATTTATACAAAGTTTGACCTGCATGAGTGACATTTTTAATTTTTTTCATTAAAAAATGCATTCCCACTGTTGTTTAGAAGTTTTTAAACCTCTTCTTTTGTTATTGTTGTAAACGTATAGGCTTTATTTATCTTGTGCTTATGTGAATATATATAATTAAAATGTTTTTGTATTTGTAACAGACACATGAAGAGATGAAAGAGAGTCAAGGTACGATAAGCAAGTCAAGACAGATGAAAAGTGACAAAAAGACACAGAGAGAAAGACAAAAGGAGAAAAGTTGAAAGAAGGGCAGATGACAAGTGAGGCCAAACAGAGAAAGACAGAAAGAAAGCCAAGAAAAGAAGGTAGGATGTGGTGTGTTTGTGTTTTTTGTTTTTCCTTCAGGTAACCAGATTTGCACAGAAAAATGAAAGCTAATCGTAAGGCCAGAAATAATGTGCTGTATTCATTTATGTACTGTATGTGCCTGTGGAAAATTCTATCCACTAATCCTACTTGTTTAACAGATGCCAAATATAAGAAGATTAAACAATTGGGGAATGGAGAGGAAACAGTCGCCTTTTGGCTCCGAAGACCTGGAAGCAGTGCAGGCAGGCAGGCTCAGCTACAGGCAGGCAGCTGCTCAGTTTGGGGTCCCAAAGTCCACCCTAAGTGACTTGTCAGTGGAAAGGTGGCTCCCAAAAGCATCCTGGGGTCAAGTAATCTTCTCTCCAACATGGATGACACTTCCAGCTATGAGTTTCCACTGACAAAACCTCAAGTCCTGGCCTATATTTGACTATCCAGAACAAGCTCCAGTCCACCTAGAACAGAGGTGGGCAATCTTTTTTTCACAAGGGCCGTATTCGAATCCAGACAAGTGGCGGAGGGCCGGACTGCAATCCCGGGTGTAACAAAGTGTCATTACTGCAAGCCAATTTCTTTAAAAATATATATAAATATACCAAAATTTAAATAGAAAATTGACTAATGTGTTATTGTGTGTATTTGTTGTGACATTTAATAAGACCACAGCCGCTAAATCAATTAAGAAAATGCAATATTAGGATAACCACCTTTTTTAAAAAAATGTTTTGAGGGCCTGATTAAAACTGGTCGCGGGCCTTAGTTTGCCTATGTCTGACCTAGAAGCTCCAAAGTTGGCCCTAGGTCAGACATGGTGGATCAACTTGAGAGTGACACCATCAAGACTTGAAGGCCAGATCTTAATAGCGTAATTTAAATGAAAACCAAATAGGAACATCACCTTTGTGTATTTATGAGTGATATTTCCAGGGGAAAAAAAAGGATAAAAATAAATAACGTTAGATGCATCTGAGAAGAAGATGTGTCCCTTTGGCTGCTTTGTGCAACTTTGCTCCTGTGGCTGTGCACATTTGTCCCATATCTTGTCTGTTCTCATCACACATGCCGTGACACTATGGTGGACATGTTTAAGGACAAGAGCCATGCGCTCAAGTATGTTTTTGCAGCAGTGAATGAAATTTGGGACACAGTTCCAATTTGCTTGACGTGGGATTTAAGTTGAAAATGCTGTGCAGTCCCGCACAAAATGGGACATCTTTTCACCCTAGACCTTACTGTCCATGGGAGGGTATCACGTGCTAAAAGGGGGTCTATTGAAGACTAATTCAAGCTTCTAGATACCACCATGGAGAAGTACAGGCTGAGAGAGAAGCTCCTTCAAGCATACACTATAGTTGCACTGTAGTGTCACCCAGGGCGCATCTTTGGACGTACCACTACTGATTTCTCTACTGGTATCTCCGTCCCATTGGCCCCCTCCTTCCACTGTTCTCAGCTGCCTGCCTCCAGCCGAAGATCAGCTCTGATGAGCCTGCCTGCCGAGACTGCTCGCACTGAAAAGCCAAGGTAAATCCAAATCAACATAACACATCAAGTGTTTTTTTATGTTTTCATTTTGTGTCTGTGAAAATAAAAAAAATTACCTCCCATAATAGAATCATCAACCTCTATTGGCCTCCAGAAGAAGCGTAAAAATGATCTCCTGTCCCTAGACATGTGAGTACTTCATGCTAAGAAAACATTATGGTGGGCACATAAAGTCCTAAGAATAGCTTGTATTGAACATCATTTCTCATTTGAATTCAGGCTTTCCAACAAGCTTCAACCCCTTCTCCCTGCTCACTGGATCCACCGTTCTATAGGGAGTGTTGACGACAGCACCCACCACTCAATTTTTTAATATTTGAGATTGTAGTTTAATGACATTTTACTAGCATTTAACTGCTATTAAATTACAATAAAAGTCACCATTTAGTATTACACTCGGGAACAAAGAAAAGTGTTTTGAAATGAATTGGAACTTGCATTATAAAGACCCATATTTTTGTCCTGTACTCGGTCAAACAGTTGTGCTAAACCAGTAAATCTCAGGGAAGCACTGAGGAGCACAAGATTAATTACTCTTTTATCAATATAATGTACACGCAAAATAGGACTGCAACAAACAATTACTTTGGTAATTGAATGTTCTGTTGATTTTTCTTTTTAAATAATGAATTATTTATGTCGCAAAAGGCCAGTGAATATGTGATTTTTTAAATTATATTTGATCAATGCTAGAAATAAAATGTGTAGGCAAGTTGAAATTTCTTGAAAGAAGTTACATCGTATTTTGGTGTGAGCAGATTTTCCTTATCAAATAAAATAATCTGGATCACAATAATCTTTCGTGGTGATGACATCAGTTTCTTTTCTTTCATTTTTTTAAAAAAAACAAAACAATAAAAATGACATGAATAAATGCAATAAGTACAATAGAAAATATTGAAGAACAGAAAACAAAACATGTTCCACAGGACTAGGAAGAGGTCGAGAGACTTATTTATTCCTACCCCCTTGCTCGTTTTTGTATTTGCACAATCTCACATTATTAATTACACAAACACATCTGAGACTGTCTGCTATAACACAATGTGACACTGTTATACTTCCATCACCAATCCATACAATATTGTTAAATTATTATTAGTTACTTTTGAAGTTGTCTGACCCCTAATTAGTCAATAATAATTAGCTATTAATAATCAATTAGTTGTGAGTAATTTATTGACTTGTTGCAGCCCTAACGCAAAAAACTGCCCTTACAAGACAATCTTATTGTTTTTTTGTGCTTTGTCTTTGCAGGTCGCTCTGCCAAAAAAAGAGTGGAGCTGATGGAGGACAAATGAGACATATAATACTTTATAATTGTACATTCTTAATTATTAATATTTTCATTTTTATATTTGTCTGTATTTTCATTATCAATATTTACTTATTTTTCATAATTGCAAATGTTCAATAAAATCTTGAATGTAAAGGATTCCTTTGCTTCACATTGTTATTGAATAGTGTTGTTCTCATGTTTTATATTTAAAAAACTTTATTATTATTTATATTTATTTTAATTATTAGGTCCCCAATTAAAGAACAATCGCCCACTAGAGGGTGCTATGTCCAAATAGTAAACAAAGGTGTGGCCATTTTACGTGTTAAAGCTAATAGGGCTGCATTTTATTCTGAAATACGAAAAACTTAAGTTCTACTGTCGGTAATTCTGTACTATAACACCTCAAGATTATAATGAAGGAGAAATATGGTGAACTCCAAGTGAAAACTTCAACAAATAAAGCCAAAAACGCAGGAAAGGTGAGCAAGCGTCTGATATAATGCAAGTGTCCGACAGGGCCGGTTCCAGCCCACTGACTTTGGGTGGGCAAGCAGAAATATTGAGTGGGCAAATATGAAATTAACACGGTCCCAATTTTTTGTAGAAAAAGTCACTTGTATCAATCAAACAGCACAACAGTAGGTATTACAAACTATTCTTTTACACAAATGTTAAAAGTAAATTGGATGTGGGGTTTATTTGCTTAGACTGTTCACTTACACTACAGTTTTTTCAATGGCTTTGATACAGTTTGCCATTCTAAAAGTCAATTTACAAAACAGCTCACAAAGAAAACTAAACAGAGCTTCAGTGTTTCATAACTAACTTTTGTCTCAAGGTAAATTTAGTTTTACCATAAAAAATCTCACACATTCTTCAGGTGTTTTCATGTGTTTTCTCCTTCATATGACTTTACAGCTCAGAAGCTGTGAATATGATTCTGGATAAGTTGTGCTTTTTATCTACAGTAAATTCAGACATATTTGTCCAAAGAAAACAACAAACATGAATTACATTTAGGATTACTTTCTGATTTGTGATGATATTTTATCCAACTATTTACAGTTTGTAGTGCATTTGTGTGACTGACAAACCATTAAACAAACATCACACTGGAAATATAGTTTATATTTGATACATTCTACAGCCTGTTTTCTTGTCAGACCATTATCTCAATGTCTTGATGTGAGTTAAAAACAGTGTTATGGCTAAAGTCCTTTACCTGTGAACAGGTCTGTAGTGTTGAAGAAACCAACTAAACTCACTGAACATGTGAGTTTGTGAAGGAGAGATAAACTTATAAATGATGAGACCACCTCAGCTTTTGATGAGATAAATGTTGGAATCAAGTGATCAAATCAAAGTTTCAAAAGTGTCAAAGCAGTTGAGAAAAACTCTAAAATGCACAGTAAATGTTTAAATCAAAGCGATTGTCCTTTTTAAATGTGCCTATGGCTGAATTTGCTTTTGTTTATATCTTAAAGATTTTGCACTGTTTCTATGCAATGTACTTTTATAGTTTTAAAATGTTATAGTTGCATTAAATATATGTTATTGCTGGAAAGTTTATGGGTTGCATTTGTAGGAAAAGTACTTTATTATTATGATCATGATTATGATGATTTTACATCTGCAGATATAGGTTTTTAATTACATTATTAATGCTTTCACAATTTTATGTAGTTAGCAGTTTTAAATGCAGCCTAGGTTATAATAACAAATAAATAATCAATTAAGATTTAATTAGTGGAATGTGTCTTTTGGCGTGACGTGAGTGTTTAAAAAATATAGTTTGGCACATGAGTTCCCCACAGTAGCCTACGCGCGTCCCTCGTTGCTCCAGGGGGCGGGTCAGGACCTGGCCCGGACCACATTGACCCATCCGCAGCTCGCCGGGCTTGTGCACCGATTCCAGCCTCTGCGCGTAAATCTGAGTCGTGGATTAAGAGTTTGGAGAAGCGGAGCCTTGCTTTAAGTCACGGACGGCACCGATAGCGTCTCTACAGAAGTTCCAAATGAACTCGAAGCGCAACGCTCACCGCACGCACGAGGATGGTGAGCGCGCACGGACTGAAGTGAATCATTCATTCATTTTCTACCGCTTAATCCCGTTAGGGGTCGCGGGTGACTGGAGCCTATCCCAGTGACTTTGGGCCTTAGGCGGGGAACACCCTGGACAGTGGCCAACTTGCCGCAGGGTTAGACAGACAAACATTCACTCTCTCATTCACTCACTAAGGGAAATTTACAGTGATGCCCAATTAACCTAAACATACATGTTTTTGGAGGTGGGAGGAAACCGGAGTACCCGGAGAAAACCCACGGTGACACGGGGAGAACATGCAAACTCCACCCAGAGAGATCGTGAGATATTGATATGGTCCGACCCGGGAGTCGAACCCACGACCTCCTTATTGGGAAGCCAGAGCTCTAACCACTTGGCTACCGTGCACCCGAAGTGAATCAAACGCGAGGAAATAATAAATGAATGCGCTGCTTTGGATACTTTGCTGGCCTTTGCTTCTCCGCCACGTTGCCGCACTTGGAAAGTTTTACGATTTGATTCACGGATCAAGGCGGACACGGAGAGCCAACGCGAGGAGCTCATCAGGACAGCGTGAGAACCAGGTCTGGACTTCAGTGCGGGGAGCGACACACACACGGTAAACCACACACACCTACACACTCTCCTCTGTCCTCTGTGTGTGTCCGCGTGTAAAGAGGACGATTCCTGTGGCGTTTGTTTAACCCAAATCGGTCTTTAAACCGTGCGCAATGACGCGCTGCCCCGACATTTCACAGCCCTGAACAGTGCTCTTATGATTAACATGAATGAGGACTGACAGTCATATTTACACCAGCAGTGTGAGAAAGTAAAATATATATAATAAATATGTGGACTGCAGTTGAACAGTGCCATGCTTGTTGTGTTGACACTCCGCACACTCGCGCCTGAACGGCGGACAGACCGAATTGTTGCTGCCCAGTCTGATATGCGTTGCCGCCCGGCGGCAGAGGGCGATTGGGTGGGCAGACCGTCCGTCTGGGTGGGCACTGCCCACCCTTGTCTATGGCTAAAGCGGCCCCGGTGTCCGATAATGGGTCATAGCTGCTAGCTAGCGAAAATCCTGGGAAAAGCGGACTTCAGCGAGACCTACTGAAATAATTGCGTCCAAAACCAGTAAAGCAAAGTGTCGATAGAAACGTAACAAAATAAGCTTTCATTTCATACTGTATACATTTGTGTCCAACTTAAACTGGGTGTGCTAGGACTCGTTGAATACAAAAAGTGATGGTTTTATTGACATAGAATGGAACGAAGCTGCTATGGAATGTCCGTAAATGGAAACATGTACGTTAAATGGTTTTGTAGTCATAACAAAATGAAACTCGTTATAAGCACACTAGCTAACTGTTATATATTTAAACCCAGTGTAAGCAAGTAAGTTAACGTTACTTTTACAAGTTAAAGTGTTTAAAATCGAGTCAGAAAAATGCCTGGTTCTCTGGAAGTCAGAGGCCGACCCTCCGCGGAGCTTAGCCCGGGATGAGCGCTCCTCCCCGGGCATGAGACTCAGCAATGACCCCCTGTCAGAAAACGGCTTTCCTGTCAAAAATTAAAGAAACAAACCTTCCAGGGCAATAGAGGTGTTCCTAATGAACTCATCCCACCCGTCAGGCAGTCCATAAAACCGGCCTCAATTGAAAAACGCGTTTGGATAAAAATGTCACTCATTTGGACACATACACTGCCGGGCTGATTCAAGCTGACTCGGCCGCGCTGGATATGCATGTGTCATGAAATCCAAGACGCTACCATACGGCGGATTTTGGAAAGAACGTTTTTTGCGATTGAAAATGGGACAAATCATGGTTCTTCTGAATTAAAATGTACAGCAATTAAATAAAAAGTCAAAAGATTTTATTCCTCAGAGCAATCCTATGGATATTGTAAATTGTAGATTTGCTTGTCTACACTGGATTTACATACATGTCAAGATAAAGTGTGTTTTCAACAAGTTCCTTTATTTTTACGACCACAAACCTATTTGAACACAACTCACGGTTAATAGTCAATTGCCACTTCATACGTAGAATTTACCATCTTTTCTAGAGCAAAACTAAATTATGGGTCATATAACAAATATCATATAAAATTGTTTGTTAATGTTATAAGTTATAACCACATGTTGCATGTGTATATCTTTGTATTAACCTAGAGATGTAGGTATTCTGTAGTTTTGTTTATAAAATTTCTGGTTTTGATACCAAAGAAAATACCCAATCCTCGAGACCAATTTCGATACTGCAATGATTTAAAAAAAACAACGTTTTTATGTAGGCTATATCAAGATTTTAGAAAATCCTGACATCAGATTAATGAAATAGTGCTATTGTCTTTCTTTTCTATGATCTTGTATATAGCAATATGTTGGCGATGTTTTTCAATCCAACTGAAATGTGTTAAAACATGTCTTTAAATTGTTCTGTTTATGTTAATAGGTTGTGTTCATGTAGCATAATTTAATGTCTTAAGTCATGATGGTGAGCAAAAGACAGTTTTTCCAACTAATAATATTGTAATTTCACAGATATTCAATCTGGTGATGTTTATTACAGTCATTTTGCTACTCTGTATTAAATGTTATTGGCCTATATAATGTTGTGATGTCACGTCAGTGCAAGTTCTTGCCAGATAAATGGGAAAGTCTGACGAAATGAATCACAAAAGTGCACTTATTTGAAAATTTACAGCATCGCTTTTTAAAATTTTTAGGTTTATTTTCCTCTTCTTTTTTTCTAGACTCAACGTAATGTATGTAATCTTGAAAACATAATTTTCGATATATTATCTAAAATTTGATATATTGCACAGCTCTGATTGGTTATTTAGATTTTTTGCCATTGTACATTATACAACAATATATAAACAATGATGTTTTTGTCAAGGCCACGCACCAGTCAAATGTTTCATTTCATTCTCATTGTTTAACTCGTCACTTTTTCACGTTTGTGACTGGTTTATAAAATTAAACGTTTTATAAACCAGTCACAAACAGTGACTGGTTTATAACCAGATAAAAAAAAAAGGCTGAGTGTCTATTAAACTATCCAGCTGTCAAAACCTTTTGCTATTTTGCCGTTCTCAGAGGTGTTCATGGTAATGCATAAGAAACGTGCAAAAATGGACGCTTCTGAACTTTTGTTGTTAACATACAGTCAATGTGTTCTCTAGCCCTATTGTTTAGGATCATTCTCTCGTGATTTCAACATCAACGAACCCAAATGGCTTTCTATACATTTTTGGAAATCTTTAATGTTTACCCAATCACAAAATTCAACCTGTTTGTTTGATATGTTATAAGAGTCGTAATGTTCTACAGAAATGGCTGTGCTAAAATAAAGGTTTCTTGCAGCTATAGTTACTCTTGTCTCTAACATGTTTTTCTGTGTGGTTCCTCTGTTGCAGGGATGTTTTGGAAGGCTCTGAGTCATCTCCATGGAGATGTGAAGGCCGATAACATCATGCTGGTGGATCACAAGTCTGGTCTCCATCCTGGTCTGGTACAGGTACCAATAAAACACACACACCGCATTCCCTGCAATCATGGCAGGGTTTTCCTAGCATCCCAACGCGGGAAAGGTGCTTTGTGTAACTTTTTGGCCAAATATTGACACTATTTATATAATAACTATACTAGATAAATAATAAAATTCATTGTCTTTTTTTTTAAAGACTTGCATAGCCACAGTATGGACAGTTATTTGTCATTCAGAATGTCAAAAAGTCTACTTCTAATTCCAGCAAATTGGTAGTTGACTTTTCACCTCCAGAAAGTGACACAGTGCACCTGTTCTTCTAATCAAAAACACCAACACACATTTTTTCCCACCACACTGCATTGCTTTTGGTAAAAAAATGTAGACAAAAAAAAGACCAGAAATGGACCACTTAATGTAAAACTTTTAAGGACAGAACTGTTGCCAACAACTGAAAAAATCTAACTACAAGAGAGAGAAAGAATGACGAAGAGAAAAGGAGAGAAGAGGAAGAAAGAGAGATAAAAAGTGAGAGAATGACAGAGGGAGAAAGAGTGAGAGCATTAGAGAGCGAGAGAGAGACAGAAGGAAACAAACAGGAGAGAGAAAGAGATTCAGAGGAAAAGAGAAAGAAGGGGAGAAAGGTTAGAGAAATAAAGATGGGGTGAGAGAGATAGAGGGGGTTGGGTGAGAGAGGGAGAGAAAGACTATGAGAAAAAGAGTGTGGATATGTGTGAGTGAGGGGTGCGAGGTAAAATGGAGAAAAAGAGGAGAAAGACATATGAGTGGTAGAGAGAGAAACGGGGGAGAATGAAAGATAGAGAGAGGAAGAGAAAGAAATAGGAAGACTCAGAAAGAGAGAAAAAAGAGGGATAGAGAATGAAAGAGGGAGACAGAGAAAAGAGGGTGAAAGAGAGAGAGTGGAGAAGGAAACAAAGAAGAGAGTGGTAGAGAGAGATTAGTGGAAAAGAGGAGGATACAGAGGAAGAGAAAAATAGAGAAACACAGAAATGGAGAAAAAAGGGGGGAAGAGCTAAAAAAAGAAAGAAAGACGGACAGAAATAGACTGAGTAAAAGAGTGAGAGGAAGAGGAAGAAAGAGGTGAAAAGAGTGAGAAAAAGAGAAAGTGACAGAGAAAAGGAGAGATAGAGGGGGAGAGAAAGAGGAGGGAAAGAGAGGGTGAGAAAGTAAGAGAAAATATAGGTGGAGAGGAAGAAACAAAGAAAGGGTAAAAGAAAATGGAAGAGGGAGAAAAAAAGAGAGAGAAAACAGACAGGAAGAGAAAGAGTAAGACTGCTGATGTGGAAATGTACGTAATATGTACAGTTGTATAAGTGTGTGTACATAATGTGTACTGATGTATAGGTGTTTATATGTAATGTGTACAGATTTGTAAGTGTATTAAAGGGATTTTTGGTTTATTAACACGGGTGATGCACGCGCACCCTGCCTGTAGAAAGATCCTCCGCACATAGACACAAACAGTGGAAACAAGTCAAAAAAGCTCCATTGTCAGCTAACTACAAGACTTTGTGTAAACAAAGGTTATGCTGCGAAGTGTAACATTTATGGATGAATCGACCCTTAGAAGTTACATTCAGGTAAGTGAGAAAAACAGCGATAAAAACGCGGTCTTGAGCTTCAGGGGACAGACGTCTGTCATACCGGTTCATACCTGATCCAAACAACTCGCTGTCATCCCGTTTCGGTGTTTAATTCGAAGAAGTTTCCCCATGTAAACAAATGGAAAGGAGCACTTTCTGCACAACACATGCGCAGTAGGGCGAAAAGTGATGTCGACCGAAAATCCCTCTATATGTGATGTATAAGTGTATGTATGTAATGTATGTATGTATAAGTGTGTGGAAAAAATAGAAAAGAGAAAGAGAGATATTACGCTCATATCAAAACACAAAGCTGATGTATAAGTGTATGTAATGTGTACAGATGTATAAGTGTATGTATGCAATGCATGTATGTAATGTGTACAGACGTATAAGTGTATGTATGCAATGCATGTATGTAAGGTGTACAGATGTATAAATGTATGTATGTATGTAACGTGTACAGATGTATACGTGTATGTATGTAATGTATGTATGTAATGTGTACAGATGTATAAGTGGATGTATGCAATCTATGTGTGTAATGTGTACAGGTGTATAAGTGTATGTATGTTATATGTGTATGTAATTTGTACAAATGTATAAGTGTATGTATGTAATGTTTGCAGATGTATAAGTGTATGTATGTAATTTGTACAATTTTATATTTGTATGTATGTAATGTGTACAGATGTATAAGTGTATGTATGTAATTTGTACAATTTTATATTTGTATGTATGTATTTATGTGTGTAAAGTGTACAGATTTCCAAGTGTATGTATGCAATGTATGTGTGTAATCTGTACAGATGTATAAGTGTATGTATGTAATGTATATATGTAATATGTACAGATGTATAAGTGTATCTATGCAATGTATTATGTTTGTAATGAGTACAGGTGTATAAGTGTATGTATGTTATGTATGTATGTAATTTGTACAAATGCATAAGTGTATGTAATGTGTACAGATTTGTAAGTGTGTGTTATGTGTACTGAAGTATACGTTTGTGTATGTTTGCAATGTATGTATATAATGTGTACAGATGTGTAGGTGTCTGTATGTAATGTATGTAATGTGTACATATGTATAAGTGTGTGTATGTATGCAATGTATGAATGCAATGTGTACAGATGTATAAGTGTATTTATGTAATGTATGTAATGTGTACAGATGTATAAGTGTATGTATGTTTGTGTGTAACGTGTACAGATGTATAAGTGTATGTATGTAATTTGTACAGCTTTATACGTGTATGTATGTAATGTGTACAGATGTAGAAGTGTATTTATGTAATGTATGTATGTAATGTGTACATATGTATGTTTATGTATATAATGTATGTATGTACTTTCGACAGATGTGTAAGTATGTAATGTGTACAGATGTGTGTGTATGTATGTAATGTATGTATGTAATGTGTAGGTATGTATGTATAAGTGAATGTATGTATTTATGTGTGTAATGTGTCCAGATGTATAAGTGTATGTATGTAATTTGTACAGTTTTGTACATGTATGTATGTAATGCGTACAGATGTATAAGTGTATTTATGTAATGTATGTAATGTGTACAGATGTATGAGTGTTTGTATGTACTTATGTATGTAATGTGTACAGATGTATAAGTGTATGTATGTAATATTTACAGATGTATAAGTGTATGTATGTAATGTGAACAGATGTATAAGTGTATGTATATATGTGTGTAATGTGTACAGATGTATAAGTGTATCTATGTAAATTGTACAGTTTTGTACATGTATTTATGTAATGTGTACAGATGTATAAGTGTATGTATGTAATGTATGTAATGTGTACAGATGTATAAGTGTATGTATATAATGTATGTATGTATAAGTGTAAGTATGTAATGTGTGCAGATGTGTAAGCGTATATATGTATGTATGTATTTATGTATGTAATGTGTACGGATGTATAAGTGTATGTATTTATGTAATGTATGTAATATGTACAGATGTATAAGTGTATGTATGCAATGTATTTATGTTTGTAATGTGTCCAGGTGTATTTTTGTTATGTATGTATGTAATTTGTAAAAAAAAGTGTATGTAATGTGTACAGATATGTGTTTGTATGTATGCAATGTATGTATGCAATGTATGTATGCAACGTGTACAGATGTATAAGTGTATGTATGTAATTTGTACAGCTTTATACGTGTATGTATGTAATGTGTACAGATGTAGAAGTGTATTTATGTAATGTATGTATGTAATGTGTACATATGTATAAGTTTCTGTATATAATGAATGTATGTACTTTCGACAGATGTGTAAGTATGTAATGTGTACAGATGTGTGTGTATGTATGTAATGTATGTATGTAATGTGTAGGTACTGCTGTATAAGTGTATGTATGTATGTATGTAATATTTACAGATGTATAAGTGTATGTATGTAGCGTGTACAGATGTATAAGTGTATGTATGTAATTTGTACAGCTTTATACGTGTATGTATGTAATGTGTACAGATGTAGAAGTGTATTTATGTAATGTATGTATGTAATGTGTACATATGTATAAGTTTCTGTATATAATGAATGTATGTACTTTCGACAGATGTGTAAGTATGTAATGTGTACAGATGTGTGTGTATGTATGTAATGTATGTATGTAATGTGTAGGTACTGCTGTATAAGTGTATGTATGTAATGTGTACAGATGTATAAGTGTATGTATGTGTTTATGTGTGTAATGTGTACAGATGTATATGTGTATGTATGTAATTTGTACAGTTTTGTACATGTATGTATGTAATGTGTACAGATGTATAAGTGTATGTATGTAATGTGTGTAATGTGTAAAGATGTATAAGTGTATTTATGTAATGTATGTAATGTGTACAGATGTATGAGTGTTTGTATGTATTATGTATGTAATGTGTACAGATGTATAAGTGTATGTATGTATGTAATGTGTACAGATGTATAAGTGTATGTATGTAATATTTACAGGTGTATAGGTGTATGTATGTAATGTGAACAGATGTAAGTGTATGTATGTTTGTGTGTAACGTGTACAGATGTATAAGTGTATGTATGTAATTTGTACAGCTTTATACGTGTATGTATGTAATGTGTACAGATGTAGAAGTGTATTTATGTATGTATGTAATGTGTACATATGTATAAGTTTATGTATATAATGTATGTATGTACTTTCGACAGATGTGTATGTATGTAATGTGTAGGTACTGCTGTATAAGTGTATGTATGTATTTATGTGTGTAATGTGTACAGATGTATAAGTGTATGTATGTAATTTGTACAGTTTTGTACATGTATGTATGTAATGCGTACAGATGTATAAGTATATTTATGTAATGTATGTAATGTGTACAGATGTATGAGTGTTTGTATGTACTTATGTATGTAATGTGTACAGATGTATAAGTGTATGTATGTAATGTATGTATGTAATGTGTACAGATGTATAAGTGTATGTATGTAATATTTACAGATGTATAAGTGTAAGTATGTAATGTGTACAGATGTGTGTGTATGTATGTAATGTATGTATGTAATGTGTAGGTACTGCTGTATAAGTGTATGTATGTATTTATGTGTGTAATGTGTACAGATGTATAAGTGTATGTATGTAATTTGTACAGTTTTGTACATGTATGTATGTAATGCGTACAGATGTATAAGTGTATGTATGTAATGTATGTAATGTGTAAAGATGTATAATTGTATTTATGTAATGTATGTAATGTACAAATGTATAAGTGTATGTATATAATTTGTGCAGATGTATAAGCGTATATATGTAATGTATGTAATGTGTAAAGATGTATAATTGTATTTATGTAATGTATGTAATGTACAAATGTATAAGTGTATGTATATAATTTGTGCAGATGTATAAGCGTATATATGTATGTATGTATTTATGTATGTGTAGCAGAGTGGATGTTTCTTTAACCTTAGCTTGTTTAAACCCAGGCAAAAATACAGAAAGGACACACAGGTAAGCCCATTAAACAGAGGAGAATGACATAGTTCCAGTTTACAAGTTTATTTGTCACAATTTTACTTGTATCAGTTTAGTTTCAATAAGTTACTTTTGTCACAAGAGTCCATTTCCATCGAAACAATAACATTAAGACAAAGGTCCAGCCTTTATATTCACATTGTTGTTCATTCGGTTTCTTTGACATATTTTTACTTTAACCAAGATACCAGAAGAAGACAAGGCAGCCGTGCTCTTGAGCCCTGATGCATGGCCTCTTTACCTAAGTGTAAATAAGTTACAATGTAGTCAGCTGTAAAATAAAAGCTCCAATGCTCCTTTAACACACTAGCCTACCTAAGTGTGGGGCGACATCGCTTGATGTGGGGCCATGACGGCGGAGCACACACCATTCCCACAGGTAACCAGCTTGGAGGAGCAACCACTGGAGCCATCATCACAGCACTAAGATACAAATCATTAAATACAACAAAGTCTTAATTTGCTAAGCAAAAGATTTTGACAACTACCTGAGCACATGGAGACATGGGGGACAAAGATCAGGCGAACCAGGAAGTGCGTGAAGCCAAAGAGAACAGGAAGGAGGAAGTACCATCCTTTTATAGTCCACATGCTACTGCCATCTGCTGGCAGGGACTGCTCAATTTGTACCTGTGTCTACCTGGTTACATCCACCCCTCCAAAGTTGTATCGGCGTCCCGACGATAATAGGAAAACAAAACAATTACTGTACATATTTGAGGGTGCTATAAGGCATTCCACTCAATTTATTTACAGCATAAAGTAAGAAACCACTAACTCACTAATAGGCTAAAGTGAGGGGCCCTGAAGGCTACTAGTGGAATACAGCTGCTAAGAACAGAACATGCCATATGCTGCATGTAGCTCCTTCTGACCACCCATAGTGGCAACAGCAAGTAGGCCTGACCGAGGAATCCTACATCTCGCTTACCTACACCGAGCTGCTCGGGGGTATGAGCCACCCACTAGAAAAGGCTACACACGCAAACAGGGCATGACTTTGCAGTGGCCCCACGCACCACCATCCAGCTACTCCCTCTTCACAACCACTCCAACGGCTGCCTTGTCTTTAAAACAAACAAAAAAACAGTAGGTGAAATGTTTACATACAGGCTGCTGCCATAACCCCAGCTATTGTCAATTGCATTAAGAATCCCAGTAATAACAGAAAAGTTACATAACCACCACTTAGTTCACTTTGGAGATATAAATAAAACACTGCACACAAATAATTAAAACACAACATGCACAAAATGAAGTTAAAACAAACCAAAATAAAGACAAATGATGGTCAAAACAAGTTCCAGATAAAACATGAGAAAAATGACCAAACACTAGCTGTGGCTTAATATAATGGAACCAGTCATCTCAGAATTTGTTAATGGATCCTGCCAACAACGCCAATTGTAGCAGAGTGGATGTTTCTTTAACCTTAGCTTGTTTAAACCCAGGCAAAAATACAGAAAGGACACACAGGTAAGCCCATTAAACAGAGGAGAATGACATAGTTCCAGTTTACAAGTTTATTTGTCACAATTTTACTTGTATCAGTTTAGTTTCAATAAGTTACTTTTGTCACAAGAGTCCATTTCCATCGAAACAATAACATTAAGACAAAGGTCCAGCCTTTATATTCACATTGTTGTTCATTCGGTTTCTTTGACATATTTTTACTTTAACCAAGATACCAGAAGAAGACAAGGCAGCCGTGCTCTTGAGCCCTGATGCATGGCCTCTTTACCTAAGTGTAAATAAGTTACAATGTAGTCAGCTGTAAAATAAAAGCTCCAATGCTCCTTTAACACACTAGCCTACCTAAGTGTGGGGCGACATCGCTTGATGTGGGGCCATGACGGCGGAGCACACACCATTCCCACAGGTAACCAGCTTGGAGGAGCAACCACTGGAGCCATCATCACAGCACTAAGATACAAATCATTAAATACAACAAAGTCTTAATTTGCTAAGCAAAAGATTTTGACAACTACCTGAGCACATGGAGACATGGGGGACAAAGATCAGGCGAACCAGGAAGTGCGTGAAGCCAAAGAGAACAGGAAGGAGGAAGTACCATCCTTTTATAGTCCACATGCTACTGCCATCTGCTGGCAGGGACTGCTCAATTTGTACCTGTGTCTACCTGGTTACATATGTAATGTGTACAGATGTATAAGTGTATGTATTTATGTAATGTATGTATGTAATATGTACAGATGTATAAGTGTATGTTTGTAATGTATTTATGTTTTTAATGTGTCCAGGTGTATAAGTGTATTTTTGTTATGTATGTATGTAATTTGTAAAAATGTATAAGTGTATGTAATGTGTACAGATATGTGTTTGTATGTATGCAATGTATGTATGCAATGTATGTATGTAATGTGTACAGATGTATAAGTGTATGTATGTAATTTGTACAGTTTTGTACATGTATGTATGTAATATGTACAGATGTATAAGTGTATGTATGCAATGTATTTATGTATGTAATGTGTAAAGGTGTATAAGTGTATGTAATGTGTACAGATGTGTAATAGTATGTAATGTGTACTGAAGTATAAGTGTGTGTATGTATGCAATGTATGTATGTAATATGTACAGATGTGTAAGTGTATGTAATATATTGTGTACAGATGTATATTTGTATGTATGTAATGTGTACAGATGTATATTTGTATGTATGTGATGTGTACAGGTGTACAGATGTATAAGTGTATGTATGTATGTGACGTGTACAGATGTATAAGTGTATGTATGTGACGTGTGCAGATGTATAAGTGTATGTGTGCAATGCATGTATGTATGTATGTAACGTGTACAGATTTCCAAGTGTATGTATGCAATGTATGTGTGTAATTTGTACAGATGTATAAGTGTATGTATGTTATGTATGTATGTAATTTGTACAAATGCATAAGTGTATGTAATGTGTACAGATTTGTAAGTGTTATGTGTACTGAAGTATAAGTTTGTGTATGTTTGCAATGTATGTATATAATATGTACAGATGTGTAGGTGTCTGTATGTAATGTATGTAATGTGTACATATGTATAAGTGTGTGTATGTATGCAATGTATGAATGCAATGTGTACAGATGTATAAGTGTATGTATGTATTTATGTGTGTAATGTGTGCAGATGTATAAGTGTATGTATGTAATTTGTGCAGTTTTGTACATGTATGTATGTAATGTGTACAGATGTATAAGTGTATGTATGTAATGTATGTAATGTGTAAAGATGTTTAAGTGTATTTATGTAATGTATGTAATGTGTACAAATGTATAAGTGTATGTATATAATGTATGTATGTATAAGTGTAAGTATGTAATGTGTGCAGATGTATAAGCGTATATATGTATGTATGTATTTATGTATGTATGTATGTAATTTGTACAGATGTATACGTGTATGTATGTATGTAATATGTACAGATGTATAAGTGTATGTATGCAATGTATTTGTTTGTAATGTGTCCAGGTGTATAAGTGTATTTTTGTTATGTATGTATGTAATTTGTAAAAATGTATAAGTGTATGTAATGTGTACAGATATGTTTTTGTATGTATGCAATGTATGTATGCAATGTATGTATGTAATGTGTACAGATGTATAAGTGTATGTATGTAATGTATGTAATGTGTAAAGATGTATAAGTGTATTTATGTAATGTATGTAATGTGTACAGATGTATGAGTGTTTGTATGTATGTATTTATGTATGTAATGTGTACAGATGTATAAGTGTATGTATGTAATATTTACAGATGCATAAGTGTATGTATGTAATGTGAACAGATGTATAAGTGTATGTATGTTTGTGTGTAACGTGTACAGATGTATAAGTGTATGTATGTATTTATGTGTGTAATGTGTACAGATGTATAAGTGTATCTATGTAATTTGTACAGTTTTGTACATGTATGTATGTAATGTGTACAGATGTATAAGTGTATGTATGTAATGTATGTAATGTGTAAAGATGTATAAGTGTATTTATGTAATGTATGTAATGTACAAATGTATAAGTGTATGTATATAATGTATGTATGTATAAGTGTAAGTATGTAATTTGTGCAGATGTATAAGCGTATATATGTATGTATGTATTTATGTATGTAATGTGTACAGATGTATAAGTGTATGTATGCAATGTATTTATGTTTGTATTGTGTCCAGGTGTATAAGTGTATTTTTGTTATGTATGTATGTAATTTGTAAAAATGTATAAGTGTATGTAATGTGTACAGATATGTGTTTGTATGTATGCAATGTATGTATGCAATGTATGTATGTAATGTGTACAGATGTATAAGTGTATGTATGTAATTTGTACAGTTTTGTACATGTATGTATGTAATGTGTACAGATGTATTGGGGTATGTATGTAATGTATGTAATGTGTAAAGATGTATAGGTGTATTTATGTAATGTATGTAATGTGTACAAATGTATAAGTGTATGTATATAATGTATGTATGTATAAGTGTAAGTATGTAATGTGTGCAGATGTATAAGCGTATATATGTATGTATTTATTTATGTAATTTGTACAGATGTATACGTGCATGTATGTAATGTATGTATGTATGTAATATATACAGATGTATAAGTGTATGTATGCAATGTATTTATGTTTGTAATGTGTCCAGGTGTATAAGTGTATTTTTGTTATGTATGTATGTATGTAATTTGTAAAAATGTATAAGTGTATGTAATGTGTACAGATATGTGTTTGTATGTATGCCAATGTATGTATGTAATGTGTACAGATGTATAAGTGTATGTATGTAATTTGTACAGTTTTGTACATGTATGTATGTAATATGTACAGATGTATAAGTGTACTTATGCAATTAATTTATGTATGTAATGTGTACAGGTGTATAAGTGTATGTAATGTGTACAGATGTGTAATAGTATGTAATGTGTACTGAAGTATAAGTGTGTGTATGTATGCAATGTATGTATGTAATATGTACAGATGTGTAAGTGTATGTAATGTATTGTGTACAGATGTATATTTGTATGTATGTAATGTGTACAGATGTATATTTGTATGTATGTGATGTGTACAGATGTATAAGTGTATGTATGTATGTGACGTGTGCAGATGTATAAGTGTATGTGTACAATGCATGTATGTATCTATGTAACGTGTACAGATTTCCAAGTGTATGTATGCAATTTATGTGTGTAATTTGTACAGATGTATAAGTGTATGTATGTAATGTATGTATGTAATATGTACAGATGTATAGTGTATCTATGCAATGTATTATGTTTGTAATGAGTACAGGTGTATAAGTGTATGTATGTTATGTATGTATGTAATTTGTACAAATGCATAAGTGTATGTAATGTGTACAGATTTGTAAGTGTTTATGTGTACTGAAGTATAAGTTTGTCTATGTTTGCAATGTATGTATATAATGTGTACAGATGTGTAGGTGTCTGTATGTAATGTATGTAATGTGTACATATGTATAAGTGTGTGTATGTATGCAATGTATGAATGCAATGTGTACAGATGTATAAGTGTATGTATGTATTTATGTTTGTAATGTGTGCAGATGTATAAGTGTATGTATGTAATTTGTACAGTTTTGTACATGTATGTATGTAATGTGTACAGATGTATAAGTGTATGTATGTAATGTGTAAAGATGTATAAATGTATTTATGTAATGTATGTAATGTGTACAGGTGTATGTATGTAATGTATGTATGTAATGTGTACAAATGTATAAGGTGTATGTATGTAATGTATGTAATCGTGTAACAGATGTATAAGTGTATGTATGTAATATTTACAGATGTAGAAGTGTATGTATGTAATGTGAACAGATGTATAAGTGTATGTATGTTCGTGTGTAACGTGTACAGATGTATAAGT
>CM076412.1:26484-78984 GCA_038363315.1 Mugilogobius chulae
TAATTATCTGTGATGCATTTGTGAACATTGTCGTGCTCGCTTGATGTAAGTTAGTCTAGTAGCAGCGCTCTTGCAGCCGCTTCAAACACATGTTTGGTTTAAGGTGGTATTTCAAGCTTGTTGCGCTTTGTTGAAAGGAGAGTTCATCATTGCAATATATGCACACTACCTTCGTTTTATCTAGAGTCCCGTCAGGATGTTCCGCCGAGTTCTGCCGAGGTGGGCGCACCGGTCGTTGTCTCCCATTCAATGTTTACGCGTATCACTTGAGCTACTACGCAGACCTAATAACAACCTGCGCCGCGTCCAGGTATCCGCGCAGTACGCGTAATTCATGATTAATGCGTTAATTTTTTATGATTAATCGCATGATTAACGCGTTAACTTTGACAGCCTAATATATATATATATATATATATTTTTTTTTTTTTTTTTTTTTACTTAAAACTTGATGTACCTAGATTACATGATTTGTTATCTGCCTTGTTTCAATGTACATTTGTTCTTATTTCAAGTCAAATATTTTGCTCTCTTGAAAAGAATCAGAAATGTCTGAGAATAACTTTTGGCAGTGTGATTGTACTTTTTACTTTTTGTACTTAAATAAAATTACACATGTTTACTTTGTACTTTTACTCAAGAAAAGAAGTTCCATCAGGACTTTTACCAGAGTCGTTTTAAACTGCCGCTGAAAGAAAAAGTTTTGGGCCTCCTGCTCTACTCTATTTCAGTTTAGTGCAGTTTGTGGAGTGTATTAGTAAAAGTGTTGACCTGGAAGCGGTCGATGGGGTCCTCCTGCTGCAGCTGGTTCTCCCTCAGGCTCTGGTACTCCTTCTCAAACTTCTTCAGCTTCTTAGTGGGAACCTGCACAGAACAAACACATTCACAGTCAGTTTTATTGTTGATTTCTTGTGCACGCTGTTTAATCTGTTCATCTTTTACTGCCTGGTGACTGAATGTAGTTGTAGTTGTTATTTCTGGGCCTATACGACAGCAGAGAAAAACAAGCTTCTCTCCCCCGTGAGCAGATTTAGGTTGAGTTACCGTGGCGACCTGCAGCAGCTCGGTCACGTGACCTCCACCGGGTCAGCCCTTCTGGGAAAACTTAAAGATACAAGCTTTTTCCATCAGGTTTTTATTTAGTATTACATTAATATTAGAGAAGAAAAAAAAAAAATTGAAGTGTGACTCTGACCTTCATTCAAACTGATTAAAAGTAACACAATCATGAGCTGATAAGAGATTGTAGGAACAGTTTTGTGTATGTATCTATTTGACACTAAAGAAGCTGAACATAGTGTTTCTTTTGTACTTACTTTTTTGTACTAGTAAACTGTGGCAAAATAAAGTATAAAAGTGTCTCAGCTACACTTCAGACTGAACTGGGACAATTATAAAAACTATTCTTATTTTCATGATATGCAAACAAACAATAAACACTTGTAAAACTTGGAACTTTGTAAAGTTATATATGACCCAGAACGATTCAAACAAGCTCAGATACTCTTTATCTCTCTTGAGTGAGCTCTGGTCTGAGCAGGAGGACTGTTCAAAAAGGACAAAATACACAAGTGCTTTGTGTGAGCATCATTAAAGCTGCATCAGACCATGTTCTGAGAGTTTTCCTTAACATCATCAGGCAAACATTCTGTAAAACTATAACTTTACTTAAAATCATTTACTCCAACAATGCTGTAAAAACGTGTGAGAGAGGTTAAGCTAGGGCTGGGTGATATGACAAAAAATTATCATGATTTTCCAGGAGACAGATCACAATTTCGATTTATCACAATTCTTGTAGAGTAGAACTATTGTCTTGTTGCCTTTGAGCTAAATAGAATCATCTGCTTTTTCTGAAAGTTCCTACTTGACTGTGATTGGTTAAATCCAGCTGTCACTCACTCAGAGGCAGAACAAAGACTGACCAGTGTGGATGGATTTTTCAGAGAAAAACGTGACGAAGCCTTAAAAAAAATTTAAAGTTATTCAAATAATTGATTAATTAGAACATTGTGTGATAATACTATTTTGGCATTTCTAACACTAATAACAGCTTTTAAAAGCATAATAAATCCAGGTTTCATTTGTAAATGAAAAAAAAAAAAAGAAAAATGAAAATTTGCTAAAATTAACCTGGAACTTGACTCGAAGCAGCAAGCACAAAAGACGAGCTTCAAAACTTGTATAACTAAAAACAGACGCCCACATTTGTTATAAAAGAAACAAACCTTGGCAACTCTAAGGCTAAGAGAAGATTGGAAATTGTCTGTATTTTAACAAACAGATGAATTAAAATCACGCTTTGAGGATTTCACCAAAAATCAGATTGTCACAATTTTCATCATGTATTGCCGCAGTCCAAGGTTAAACCACATTTTTCAGTAAAACACACTGAACATGGTTATATTTAAGATTACACTACACATTTTGCTTGTTTTCACCCAGTTTGTCTGTTTGGGTGATAACTGTCTTTTGTCCCGTAATTATGAAGAGGTATTTTCCACAACTGTTACCTACTGTAAACATTTAGGCGTTCACTTTTTATCAAACACATATTTTTGATTGGGGCTGGGGTAGATCTTTAAATAGAGCTGATAAAAAGTAAAACTATACTGTTTTTATGGAGGTTTTAATGAGTAAACATTTATGAGGCCAGCAGAGGATGTACTTCCTGCGGCAGCTGAAGAAAGCCAAGCTGCCCGGCCAGATGATGGTGCAGTTTTACACGGCCATCATTGAGTCCACCCCCCCCTCCTCCATCACCGTGTGGTACGCTGGAGCCACAGTCAGGGACAGACACAGACTGCAGCGCATTGTGCGCTCTGCTGAGAAGGTGATTGGCTGCAGCCTTCATCTCTCCATGACCTGTACGTCTCCAGGACTCGGGGGCGTGCAGGTCGGATAGCAGCTGACCCTTCTCACCCTGGACACAGACTTTTTGAGCCACTCCCCTCGGGCAGGAGGTTACGGTCCATCCGGACCAGAACCTCACGCCACAAGAACAGTTTCTTTCCCTCTGCTGTTGGACTCATGAACACTCTATAAACCTGCGACTCTGTTGATCTCCTGCATTGTCACTTTAACAGTTACATCATCACCTGTCACTTTATTCACTTTATTCATTTGTTCATTTATTCATTATGTTAGTATTATCCTACCTCTTGCACTGACAGATTGCACTGTTGTTTTGATTGTTCTGATTACTGTGTATATTTTTATTGCCTATTTTTTATTGGCCTATTTTTGCATGCCCTTATACTTGATTTTATATATCTTAATATTTTTACTATATTTGATATATTTTACTAGATTCTTTATCTTTATTTGTGTTTTCTGTGTTATATGTTGCAATTAGCACCGCAGCAAGTTCCTAGTCTGTGAATTCTGTTTGTTCACTGACGATGGCAATAAAATTCTTCTGATTCTGATGAGAAATTCACAGTGAACTGGGACAAAGTGCTTTAAGTTGGCCTTACCAACTAAGTAAGTAATCTTTATTTATATAGCGCAATTCACAGACAAAAAACCAAAACAATTCCACTGCAGTTTTTCTGTTTTGCCGACAAATTTTTGAAAAAAAAACAAAAAAAACAGATAAAATAAAATGTCCAAAGGGAAGCCAGAGGGTTAAATAATTATGACTTAGCACTTATGCAACACAACTATATTGACAAAAAGCGTCGTAATCGTTGCACGTGTGAATGGTGTTTTGAATGTTGGGTTCACACATGACTTAACACAAGTGTGAGGTAGTTACTCATTCCAGAGCCGCCTCTAAAATACACAAACTCACTGTGGATAAAGTCTCAGCACAAACACATCAGCTGCAGGAATAAAGAGGAGAAAGATAAAAAGTAATAATAGAGCTGTAACTAATGTCTTTGGGTAATCGAAGAGTTGATATGTTTACTGCGCTGTGAATCGGTAAAAGTTAAAGGTATAAGTTATTCCTGTGTTTTAATCAAAGTTGTTTCTTTCACAGCAGAAGAAAAAAAAACACTGTATGATTCCTAACTATTTTTTGTACATTACTGTGTCAAATAAGTGTTTGTAGTATCACTTGATTATCAGAGTGATTTCTGACCCAAAAGGCATGTTCTTCTGCTTTTACTACCTTGATGTTTGAGATGGTTAGCTTTCATAAAGACACCTGTGCAGCTCACAGTCAGTCCAAAGTCTAACAACACAGGAAAAAAGAGCTGTCAAAAGACACAAGAGACCTTCACAAAGCTGGAAAGAGTTACTGCAATTGCCAAGCACCTTGGAGCACTTGTCAGAAAATGGAAGAGGCTAATGATGACTGTCACTGTCCTCAGACTGATGCTGAGAAAGGTGAAGAATCAGCCCAGAACTACACAGGAAGAGCTGGGCAGTGACTTAAAGAGAGCTGGGACCACCGTTTCAAGGCTGTAATGTATTATTGACGTGATGGTTTAAAATCATGCATCGCACTGAAGGTTCCCCTGCTTGAGTCAGCCCATGTCCAGGACCATCTAAAGTTCGCAAAGGACCATCTGGACGACTGGGACAAAGTCATGTGGTCAGATGAGACCAAAATAGAACAAAACCAAAAAGTTTGCAGAGTTTGAAGGAAGAAGAAGGATGAGTATCATCCCAGTAATGAAGCATCATGCTCTGAAGTGTTTTTCTGCAAAGAGGACAAGACGACTGCAGAGAACTGAAGATGGGTCGTGGCCGGATCTTCAAACAGGACAATGACCTATTCTGGACTGGCTTAGTCTGTCTCCAGACCTAAACCCAATAGAAATCTTTGGAGGGAGTGCTTGCTCCACAGAGATCTGTGAGCATGAGAGGGTCAAAATCCTGCTGCAGTGTGAACCAACCTGCTGAAGAACTACAGGAACCATTTGACCACTGGAACTGTCAACACTTCTGCACCAAAAACGAAAAATGTTTGAGTCAAGTGATCAAACACTTATTTGACACAGTCTTTTACAAAAAAGTATTAAGAAATCACACATTGAGATATTTAGATTTTTTTTTCTGCAAAATCACAGGCTGATCAAATACTAATTGACCTCACTGTGTGTGGATTTGGCCCATATTTACAATGTGGTTGCTAGGTAACAGTTGTGGAACTACCTCTACGTCATTCTTGATGGACAAAAGACAATGCAAACCTCATAAAATAGTCAAGTTGGTTAAAAACAAGTATTTTTAACTGAATCATGTTCACTGTATTTTACTAAAAAATGTGTTCTAACCTGTCAGACGACTTTAAAAAACTGTTTTTCAAATTCTCGTCACGTCTCATAAAAATGTAAGAGGCAGAAGAGTGTGGAAAGTGCTTCTCAAGGTGACAGAAAAGCCAGCTCCAGCCAGACGCAACTGAAGCAGGACTCACAGCTGAAGGAACAGAGGCAGAGTCAAGTAAGTCTCAAGTCTTTCACCTCAAGTCCAAGACAGAGCGCACAAGTCTAAGTCGAGTCCAAGTTCTCTGCTTTCAGTTTCAAGTCTTTTCAAGTCTTTAAATCAAACTATCAAATACATGTTATATTTCTACAAGTTTTTTTTTATAATTGATTCTATTTAAAACAAAGAGACGAGAATGGACATGTGTCAGTTTGTAAATGTAAGCATCAAGTCATCTCAAGTCACTAACGTTCAAGTCCAAGTCGAATCCTAAGTCAATGATCTTATATTTTAGTCTAATATTTGAAAGAAATTGTAATTTTTTACATTTAAAAAGCTAAAGATGGTACAGAAGGTTGAGACAATGGATGCTTGGAGAAAGTTTGAACAGTGGATGTGATTCTGATCGACGGACGCAACATTTAGCTCAGGTCATTCGTTACAAAACAAACACAAAACACAAGAAATGCTTAAGTCACAAATGAAGCAAAAGGTTGTTGTCATAATCACAAAGCATCTGTCGCTATTTCTGGAATAAAGTCGGTAAAAACAAGTAAGGCATAGTTATATGACAACAATCCACAGAAAACCGTCACAGTTGTAAGGAATGTGCTGGGACTCCAGATGACCAGCCGATATATAACACGGGTATTGACAGGTTTAAAAGTTATTCATAACAATAAAATGGCAAAGGAAGCAACAAGGACCAGTACGCAAGAAAAAGGAGATCCCTGAAACAAACACAGAGAGGACTGAGAACCAGTGCACAGGAAGATCATCTACAGTTGGACACAAACACAGAGAAGACAGCTCGCTTTCATTGGGCGCAGACACTTGGACAGCTGTCCTGCGCGTTCATTAAGGAATAATACTTGTGGAGTAATTGTCTTTTCTTCTGAAGACACAAATTTCATTGGACTAATCGAATCTATAGCACCCGGAGAGGCTTTGGGTAATTTGCTTTGTGTCTCCTCAGCAATACGCCGGTAAGAAACACTGGACACTGTTGGCTTAACTTTGTGAGACTTTGTGAGAATGAAAGGTGGTTTGGCTGAAAGAGACAAACGCCTATCCAGGAGCATATTTGATGACTGGGCAGTCATCTTCTACAGTCTTGGTTTTCAGTGATGTAAACCGTCTTCATTGCGAATTGTTTTTTCTGTTTACATCGGTGTATTCACTGAACCAGCCCCCAAAAACTACCCTTGAGACGTAATCCAGTGGAACGCCAATTCAATGAACATGTAGCTTGTTGTCGTGTAAAGAGAAGCCAATCTGATATACAAACATCACAGATTCATGAAAACTGCCCCTAAATTCCAAGCCTCAATAACCCCGGTGCAAACGTCTGTAAAAAACTCAGACGTCATGGGGTCATTTAATGTTTACAGACACCTCCATGTAAATACTATGCCGTGCGAATAGGACATTAAACTAAAACACAAGCAAACTAGGACTTGAGCAAGTCCAAGCCAGAACTGAAACATGACTGGTGGGACAAAATGAAATAAATAAAACAAAAGCAGAAAACTGACTCCAACCAGGTGTAAGTATTCCAGCAGCAGCAGCAGACTGAACCAACACGACTGGGAGGTTTTACAAGATCATAAAGATGTTTTGTCTGAGTGAAACTAAGTCAGGGTCGCCTTTAAAATCCTGCCCTGGATCTGAGTCTCCACGGTGGATTGAGGCCCAGCGCAGAAACACCGGGACCAGGGACAGAGCTGCTTCTAAAAATGAACATGGCTGATGAGAAGCATGAGATGAGAAGCCTCAATTTTATCAAATCAAAATTGAGTATGAAATTATATTATTGTGAGAACCCTAGCACTGAGAAAACTAATATAATAAATATAATCTAATAATACTCCAAAACCAAAACACTCATAATCCATAAGTTTTTCTACAATTGCATTCAAGTGTTTTTCCCTCACAGTTATCTATGTTCCTGTTCTCTCAGGTAACACATCGAGCTGTAAGAAGAGACACATCTACAAGCTTGAGTTACTTTGAATATTTAAATGTGGCCACAGCAGGACTGAAGTCTCAGGGAAAATCTAGGTCACTAAATTAAATTACAAACATGAGACAAACTAAAGACAAAGACTTGATTCACGGCAGTTTAATCTCTGTAACAGAAACACACTGACTTCAATAACGAGGCTGTTTAGAGCAGCAGGAGATGTCATGATAATATGTTTTAGTGTTGCGTAGTGTTAGTCAAGACCAGACTAATTGGAGACCAAGACCTTTCCAAGACCACTGTCCAGAGACTGAGACAAGACCAAGACCACTGAGGGTCAAGACTGAGACAAGATTGAAACTGAGCCGGACCCATCCATCTATAATGTTTCTACATTTATCAGTGTTTACATGATGTTATTGTGCAGAGCTGATTACAAGCTGTGTCTGGGGCAGGTCACTGTGTTCCTGCTGCAGGTTTAGCAGAGCCTGGTGGTAATGACATGTGGTTTAATGTCAGGCCCTGAGTCCAAGTCCAAGACAAGACCAAGTCCAAATGTGCTTGAGTTCGAGACCAAAACCTTAAAGGGAACCCTGACTATGAAGATAAATATGGCTAAAATGCTAGTACTGGTCATGTTTACTAAAATAAATGTCAAACAAATATACTGTTTAACTGCTTACTATTTTTTATAAAAAGGTCATTGTTTATGTTGTTTTTAAGCCGCTGGCGCCGCCATGTTGGTTAATGACATAAAATAGTGTTTCCATGGTTTTTCCATTTGTTTTGTATTTATACAAGTGTTGATATTTTAAGTGTTTAGGGTAAACATGTGATTATAGCCAGGGTTCACTTTAAAAAAGTGGTCTTGAGAGTGACACTACTACCTGTTGAGAATATTGCAAAATAAAATGATTTAGCGATATTAATTACCAAAGCAGAACATTGTTCCTAATATTGTCACAACTATTATTATTTTGTTCTTGCAAATATATTGTGTTTAGAATAATCACAATTATTGTTTGACAAAATAGTTATTTTTCCATTATGGAAATGTACTAGATAGATTGATTGATAGATAGATTGATCGATCGAAAGAAGTGTGTATATTATTTAATATAATATTTGTATCATATTTAATAATAGACTCAAGTTTTCAAGTCCCAAGTCAGGAGCTCAGTGAATTCCAGCGTGGAACTGTCATAGGATGAACCTGTGCAACAAATCCAGTCGTGAAATTTCCTCGCTCCTAAATATTCCACAGTCAACTGTCAGCTCTATTATAACAAAATGGAAGGGTTTGGGAACAACAGCAACTCAGCCACGAAGTTAGGAATGGGATGGCATTTCAGTTCATAGTATGAGTAAAGGCAGGTGAGCCAATACTTTTGGTAATATAGTGATTGTCCAAGTCGATTCCCAAGTCAAAAAGAAGTGAGGAGAGATATATGAGAAATTACACTGTTTTGAGAAGAAGCAACATGGTCATCGTCTCAAGTCACTGAGCTTCAAGTCCAAGTCAAGTCCCAAACCTTGGACTTTTTTATCGATTCAAGCCTCAAGTCATCAAAATAGTGACTCAAGTCTGACTCGAGTCCAAGTCATGACCATGAAGTCCACACGTCTGGTACAGAGTATTAAGCTAAACTTCCAGGCTTGTCCAAATACTTGTTTTCCACAAGGATGTATAAATAATCAATATACATACAACTGTCTAAAGTAAAACAATAGACAGATCACATTTGTCCTTAATAACCACTAGTAACAGCTCATGAGGACAACATTTTGTAACTTGCTGTGCCACAACCTTTATGTGAAATCAAGCCACACGAGGCCACAGCGACTCTCTCTCTCTCTCTCTCTCTCTCTCTCTCTCTCTCTCTCTCTCTCTCTCTCTCTCTCTAAAGGGAAACAAGTGAAATGTGTAAAGCTGAACACACCTACCACTGGTCTGAGCGCACGCAACGGTCTAGAGCTGGCCACGATACTCGCCAACGCCTCCTCCTCGCCCGGCCGCTCCACCACATGAGCATCGTACGCCACCATGATGGACACTTCCTGCATCATTTTCACTCACGGGACAGAGAGACAGAGAGAGAGAGAGGAGAGAAGAGGAAGACTGCTGCTGCTCTCTCCTCTGAGTGAAGTGGAGTGAGGAGGTTTACAAGAGTCTGTGATAAGCCACGCCCCCTTTTACCTCAGAGAGAGAGAGAGAGAGCGAGAGAGAGAGAGAGAGAGAGCGTAACACCTGTCTTCCTTTCTAAAAACTCACAGGCAGGAGGAGGAGGGAGATAAGGAAGTATGTGGAGAAAAAAGCAAAAGAAAATATGAAAGCGTAGGAAGGGAAAGATAAGAGAGAGGGAGAGAAAGGGAGGGAGAGAAAGGGAGGGAGAAAGGGCGAGAGATAGACAGAAAAAAAAGAGGGGGACTGCTGCTGGTGACAGTTTAGCCAGCGCTCTAACCAATGAATGAGTGAAGCGGAGTGAGAAAGGTTTACAAGAGTCTGGAATAAGCCACGCCTACTTTTACATCAGAGAGAGAGAGGGAAGAGGAGGGGAGAGTAAGAGGAAGAAGGAGACGGAGAGAGAGACAGGAGAACACCTACCGATCTTACTAATATTCACAGCCCTGAGAAAAAGGAAGATAAGGAAGTGCTTGGAGGGAAAAGCAAAAGAGAGAGAATGAGGAAAATAGAGAGGGAAAGGTAAGAGAGAGAGAGAGAGAGAGAGAGAGAAAGAAAAGTACTGCTGCTGGTGACGGTTTAGCCAGCACTCTCTCCTCTGAAGAGTGAAGTGGAGTGAGGGACGTTTGTGTGTTAAGCCACGCCTCCTTTTATCACAGAGAAAGAGAAGAGAAAGGGGAAAAGAGAGAAGAGGAGGGGAGAGAAAGAGGAAGAGGGAGAGAGAGACAGGAGGGATATAAAAACACCTGCCGGTCCATCTACTAATTCACAGCCCTGAGAACATGGGAGATAAGGAAATGCTTAGAGGAAAAAGCAAAAGAGAGAGAATGAGGAGAGGGAAAGTCTGTGATAAGCCATGCCTCCTTTTACCTCAGAGAGAGAGAGAAAGAGAGAGAGAGAGAGAGAGAGAGAGAGAGAGAGAGAGAGAGAGAGAGAGAGAGAGGACAAACACCTGTCTACCTTTCTAAAAAAAGAGGAAGTATGTAAAGCAGGGCTATTTAACTTCATTTGCGTGAGGGCCAGATTTTTCCAAGAGCCATGATCTACGGCCCAGGTAGTGGCACAGTTCATCAGCACCAATATATGCAAAATACTAGATTTGTTTCTGTATTGTGAGTAAATACTGCTGTAGATTTGTATTTTTCTACAAAATGTCCAAACCAGCGTTGAATCACCATTACTGGAATACCATTAACCAAATCTAAACCTAAATCTGAACCTAAATCAGGACCAAACAAGGTCTAAAGCAGAATCAAGCCAAAACTAATTCAGACCAAATCCAGTCAAAGGTATTGAAACCCAGAACTGATTTGGCAAACAATAGAAAAAATATATTTTTATGATATTGGAAAGTGGGTTGAGGGCCAGTTGAATAGCCTTGATGTAGAGGATAAAACAAGAGAGAAAGAGTGAGAGAGTAGAGAGGGAAAGGTTAGAGAGAGAGAAGAGAAAGAGAGCAAAGTAAAAGAGAAAAAAATTAAAGGGAAGGGAAAGAGTGAGAGAGAGAGAGAGAGAGAGAGAGAGTGAGAGAGAGAGAGAGAGAGAGAGAGAGAGTAGGGAGGGAAAGGTGAGAGAGAGAGAGGGGGAGAGAGAGAGAGAGAGAGAGAGTGAGAGAGAGAGAGAGAGAGAGCACAACGCACCTGTTTTTCTGTGTGAGGCTAGAACAAGGATGATAAGGCAGTTTCTTGAGCGAAGAGAAGAATTAGGTTTCAAATAGTTTCAAATTTTAGGTTGTTTGAACCTACAGACGTTTTCTACCTTCAAACCTCCAAACAGTCCTAGTGTGTAGTTTATTACTGCTTCAGGACAAACAGAGAGCCACACATTTGTTGTCTGTTTTTGTCACATTCAGACAAAAGCCACAGCTTTAAACATCACTTTTCTGCGCTGTTTCCTGCGATTTGCGCCACTGTTATTTTTTTGCGTTTTCTCCGTGGATATAAGGCGGATTTGCACAAAGTAAGAACCAAAATGAAGCTCCAGTTTAACAGAATATCACTGGGAAGAAGAGAAGAGAAAGAGAGAGTTAACCCTAACCCGTTTCTGAATGAGCCAAAGAGCTAAAGAGCTGCACTCATGAGCCTCGGGTTCATCATCCCTGGTCTATCCTGTCGCCTTTTCAGGTGTTCAAAATGGTTCTGCTACGAAAGAGCAAAAACATGGTAGAAATGCACACTTGACCCAAAGTTTCCTCTTTGTCAACGCAAACACACAATAATGACCCAAAGACCCAGGGGCGTAGCACCAAGTTCTGGGCCCCAGGTACAAACTTTGTTGATGGGCCCCTAATACATAAACATGTATTTTATTTATTTACATATGGCCTACATATTTTGCCAATTTGATATATAGAGCAGCAGCTTGTTTAAATTGCAACAGTCCAATGAAATCTTGACCAATATGACACTAAAGAAATGTTGCCTCAGAACATAAATTTGTTTTAATTTCAGCTCGGTTTTAATGATTAAACCAAGGTTAATAAATTAAAATGATTTATATGCAATTAAAGTATACTAAAAAAAAGCAGTATGGGGCCCTTTCCTGCCCTGGGCCCTGGGGAATCTAGTTCCATTTACCACCCCCAGTCCGACACCCCTGCAAAGACCTCTCTCTCACCTGGAAGACTTTCTGATAAATCCAAGATGAACCATAATCATAAATAATACACTTTACAGAAGCTAACAACAGCCTATTTCTTCAGTGAACACTACACATAACTTCTTTCCAGTTTCAACCATGCTTTTCTTTCTGTATTCCAACAACAAGGTTTATTTACAGTATATTTGAACTATGAGTTTAATGTGGGTGGCTTTGATGCAATAGAACATCTCAATAGAGATTTCAATCTCCTTTATTTACTGTCAGTGATCTCTGTATTTACTGGACTGACAATGCTTGACATATTCTTTGTGTTGATGTAGAGGTTACGCAGACGACATCACAGCATTCTAAAAGTCAGCAGTGAGTGGCAAAAATGAATGAGAGGAAGCAGGAAAAAGCAGCTACAGACTGAAAAAACACATAAACAACCACATTTACTGCTGAATACTGAGTTTGTATGTGACATAAGAAAAGAGAAAGTCAGGTAAACAGTAGCAGAAAAGCAGAAAAACTACTACAACACATCTGCTTCTCTCACACACTGTTCAAAACCTAATCTTTCTCTGCTTAAATAAAATGTTTTTAGTCAGTTTGTTGAGTGAATTATTGTAGTGCGACAGTAAAAATGTCTGAAATCACCAACTACAGTTAGCAAACAAGCTAGCTGAAGTCTGCACTGTTGCCATGCCGACAGAAAAGCCAGTTTATTACATTTCAGCCAAACAAATTCATTCTCTGGAGAAAAACTGGGCAACAAAAAACTAAGAAACACATTTTATCAGGTGTTTTTCTCGTACTTAAAACAATGTCCGTGCATAAACTGTATGAATAAACAAAAATAAATGAATTATTCACAAAAACGTCAGTAAATATTGCCATAATTCAACCCCAAAAACTTCAGGAATGTTCTGGAATAGGCAAATATATGTTAGTTTAGAAGATTATATAGACTTTTCTGCTTGTTCTTTATGTAAAACTGTATGAAACATGTATTTATTTTGTTTAATATTCTACCAAATGACAGAATGAACCATGAAAACCTGTCCTGTGTACTTTGTTGTATGATGTTAAAGCAGTTAGAGTAGGTTTTTAAGTGGTCTTTCTGTGTTATCTCTTGTTTTCTGTCGGCTTCCTGCTTCTGCTGCAGATAAAAAGTGCACGTTTGGGGTTTGAAGCGTCATTTGGGAAGGAAGTGATCATCGACCGCAGTGACATGATGGTATCTCCGAGTCGCCGCCGTTACACGTGGGAAGTGAAGAAACTGTTTTTGAGTGAGCAAAAGTAACATTTAGTTTGTATAGAAGCAAAGGTACTGACAGGACGTATTACAGAGGAGACAATCAAACACTGGAGGATAATAATAGATTGCTTGGAGAAATGTTTTTCAGATTTTGACTATGAAAGAAGAGATTACGCATAGACATTCTTTCATTATTAATATTGTTTTAAATGCTCCTTAACAATCTGACTGAGTGGAAAAACACAACAGAGAAAATGTACTTCTTTGCCGTTTATGGCTTAATTTTTAACTGCAGCAAACATATATTTTAAAAAGAAAAAATATTAAGTTCAACTGTGTGATGTCAACGTCTGTGATTAAAATAAAAAGTTGTGACTCGACTTGATATATGTGTGTTTGCAATACTTTTAATTGGCTCTCTGCACGGAACATCAGTTGGCTTGTTTTTGTTAGCTAACGTCTATACATACAAGCATTTCCTGTTAGTGTTAGCATTTATTCTTCTGATTTGTGAAGTCTTTAACATGTTTTCTGTAACATTCACCACAACTCACTGTCACTGTCTGATCTTCTGAGTATTTATCGTTTCAAGCTGGTGAAGTGAAATCTTCATAGAAATGAACTAAACAGGAAATGCTTGTATGTACAGAAGTTAGCTATTTTGAACCAAAACAAGTCAACTGAGGTTCCGTGCACAGAGCCAATTGGCTTTGTGCAGGTGGCTTGCGTACGTTCAAAATAGTGCATCCTGTACACTCAACCACTTCCTGTTCAATGCTTTTCAATGAGGTTTTCATTACATCAGTTTAAAACAAATAAATCCTCTTAAGATCAGACAGTTGTGGTGAATGTTACAGAAAACATGTTAAAGACTTTACATATCTCAGGAATGTTTCACCAGAAGACACTTGTGTGTTTAAAAAGAGACATGATTGTGTCTAAATGCTAACGCTAACAGGAAGTGGTCGTGTGTACAGAAGTTAGCCATTTTGAACAATCACAAACCAACTGACATTCCGTGCACACAGCCAATTCACCAAGAAATGTCTCAAAAGAACAAAACTTTAGTTTGGTATAAAACAGCATTTTAAGCTTTAGCTTGAACTATCGCTGCTCACTCTGCACCTCTCGCTCTGATTGGCCAGAAGAGTCAGGCTCACGCTTTTAGCTCTATTTTGCTTCACTCGGCTCAAGCTTGTTTCGCTTGTTACGAAAAGAATCATGGGGAAAACACAACAGTCCTGTCCTGTAGAGCACTTATAGAGGGATTTTCGGTCGACGTCACTCTCCGCCATACTGCGCTTGCGTCATGCAGAAAGCGCGCCTTTCCATTTGTTTACATTGGGAAACTTGTTCCAATTAAACAACGAAACGGGATGACAGCTAGCTGCTTTCATCAGGTATGAACCGGTATGATAGACGTCTGTCTCCTGAAGCTTCAGACAGCGTTTTTCTCGCAGTTTTTCTCACTTACCTGAAAGTAACTTCTAAGGGTCGTAGGATCGAATTTCATCCATAAATGTTAACTTAGCAGCATAGCTTTTGTTTTCGCAAAGTGATAAACTCTTGACGTTGGCTGACAACGGAGCTTTTTTGACTTGTTTCCACTGTTTGTGTCTATGTGCGGAGGCTCTTTCTACAGGCGCGCATCGCCCGTGTTGATAAAAGGCTCAAGCTAATGACTAATATGGAAGTGAACGCAAGTGAGCAAAAGAAATTGACGCAAAACATTTGCCATATTTGATCACTGGGCCTGGGGTTTTTCTAGTAACTCAGCAGAGACCAATGTTCCTGATTGTATCTATAAGGCATAAAACAATGTGGTAAAACTAGGATTGATCATAGTTTCAAAATGGGACACAATTGATTCACTCAAAAAGTTACACAGTGATACTTTAAATAAGAGACTTTCATGTCAGTCTGGTGTTTTCTGTGAAAGTGATTATTGTCTGCTCCTATTGGGTCTTGAAGGAACTAAGCACAGATAAACAAATGATAGCTTACCTCTGACATGCTAATGGGACATTTAATGGAGGTGTGGTGAAATAATTTGTTCATTTTGTCTTCATTTACGATACATTGTACAGTATCTTATTTATTTTGTATAGACTTTATCAAAGAGCTGTATTTGCCTTGACATGTTTCAACTGTATCTGCAACGTTGTGAAAACATTTGACTGATAAAGCTGTCTGAATAATACAAATACAATACATGTTAAGTCAGAGGAAAAATTAAAAAAAAGTCTAGTGTCAAAATGAGGGCTTAAAAACAGCAGCAGCAAAGCAATTATTCACAAAGATTATGAACAAAATTATGTATTAAGACAAACCAATAAAATCTTACTTCATATAACATATTGAAAAAAAGCACTGTTGCATAATGTGTGTGAGTGTATTTCTCTTCCAAGTCACTTCTGAGAGTCCTCATTTCCATTTAAACAGTCACTGAAGTCAAAGTGGATTAATAACTTCACGTAATAATAACTTCAGCTATTTTCATAAAGTCCACAGAAGTCATCAGCGCGGCGCAACGGTCCGGTGCACGCTGGAGGAGCCTGGGAAACTCTCATTCTCTTAATAATCCAGCCACACACTCCTGGTGCCTGAGATTCTTTCAGGTCTAAGCTGCTTATGAAGTTTCTCTGATCCGATTTGAATTTGCCTGAAGAATGCAAATGATCGGCTTTGGACAATGAGAGCAAACGTTTGTACTGAGCTGGTAAAAATGTGGCTTTAACAATATACAGTCATTTGAAACTACAGTAGAATCAGGGCTGAAGCAAAGTGTTGAAAGACAAATAATTACATATTAAGTGACTTTGAACTGCTCTAACATTGTTCCCTCGTCAAAATATTTAATGAGTCCAGTTACTACAGATTTCCCAGATGTTTGATGTCAAAGCTCAAGACATGTTTGCAGTTTTTTAATCCGAAAAACAGAATTGCCTGTGAAAACTTGTGATTGTGAAAGAGATAGTTCACCACATGTACACACTGTCTTTGAAATCGAGCTAAATACAGCAGAATTTGTGTAAAGGTTTTTGGAGTTTCATTATAGATGTATGTACTTTAAAAAGAGCAGGAGGCCTTTGAATCTTTATCTTTGACGTCACAGGTCTGGGAAGTTTCAAACACATTTTTGTGAGGCTCAGAGACGGAGCAGAGAAAACAAGCTCATTAACATGGGCATGGTTTTGTTGAGGGAACAATAAAAGGACAGTGTTTCCCAACCAGAGGTACGGTCGGGGACATGAGCTTTTGTCAGGGGGTTCATAAAATAAATTCAGATATAAAAAACAGATACATTTCTAGAATATTTTCATTAAAAGAAGTACTTAAGCATTATTAAGAATGATCTGGAGCATGTTTGACAATATCATTAAAAGAAGAGACTATACAAGTAATCAATTGAGAATATAAAACCATAGGAAACAAATTTATTTGACGAGTCACCAAGATTGGGGATCCTTATAACATGAGACAAAGTTAAGGAAGTACCCGAGACAAAAACAATTCAATGGGGCCGCGAAGCAAAATTTTGAGGTCAAAAGATTTTTTTTTCCTGAAAGCATTATGTTTGACTTAATTTTTGTCATATAATGCAATAAAATACGAAAAATAAACACACTACAAAACAAGTTTGATGGTTTTCTAACTTGAAATTTTTACACACATTTATTTTATTTTGCCGTGGAGATTGCGAGTTGGCTACATGGTTCTTTTGGGGGTTCCGGTCTGAAAAGAGAAAAGACTTTAAAACAGCTGCTGGTGCCAGAGTCAAGACTAAACATGGACCAGAATCAGGACTAAACACGGACCAGAGTCAGGACTAAACATGGACCAGAGTCAGGACTAAACGTGGACCAGAGTCAGGACTAAACGTGGACCAGAGTCAGGACTAAACGTGGACCAGAGTCAGGACTAAACACGGACCAGAGTCAGGACTAAACGTGGACCAGAGTCAGGACTAAACGTGGACCAGAGTCAGGACTAAACGTGGACCAGAGTCAGGACTAAACGTGGACCAGAGTCAGGACTAAACACGGACCAGAGTCAGGACTAAACGTGGACCAGAGTCAGGACTAAACGTGGACCAGAGTCAGGACTAAACGTGGACCAGAGTCAGGACTAAACGTGGACCAGAATCAGGACTAAACACGGACCAGAGTCAGGACTAAACGTGGACCAGAGTCAGGACTAAACGTGGACCAGAGTCAGAAAACGTGGACCAGAGTCAGGACTAAACGTGGACCAGAGTCAGGACTAAACGTGGACCAGAGTCAGGACTAAACGTGGACCAGAGTCAGGACTAAACACGGACCAGAGTCAGGACTAAACGTGGACCAGAGTCAGGACTAAACGTGGACCAGAGTCAGGACTAAACACGGACCAGAGTCAGGACTAAACGTGGACCAGAGTCAGGACTAAACGTGTATCAGAGTCAGGACTAAACACGGACCAGAGTCAGGACTAAACGTGGACCAGAGTCAGGACTAAACGCGGACCAGAGTCAGGACTAAACACGGACCAGAGTCAGGACTAAACACGGACCAGAGTCAGGACTAAACGTGGACAAGAGTCAGGACTAAACGTGGACAAGAGTCAGGACTAAACGTGTATCAGAGTCAGGACTAAACGTGGACCAGAGTCAGGACTAAACGTGGACCAGAGTCAGGACTAAACACGGACCAGAGTCAGGACTAAACGCGGACCAGAGTCAGGACTAAACCGGACCAGAGTCAGGACTAAACGCGGACCAGAGTCAGGACTAAACGCGGACCAGAGTCAGGACTAAACGCGGACCAGAGTCAGGACTAAACGCGGACCAGAGTCAGGACTAAACACGGACCAGAGTCAGGACTAAACACGGACCAGAGTCAGGACTAAACATGGACAAGAGTCAGGACTAAACGTGGACCAGAGTCAGGACTAAACGTGGACCAGAGTCAGGACTAAACACGGACCAGAGTCAGGACTAAACGTGGACCAGAGTCAGGACTAAACATAGACCAGAGTCAGGACTAAACGTGGACCAGAGTCAGGACTAAACGTGGACCAGAGTCAGGACTAAACACGGACCAGAGTCAGGACTAAACACGGACCAGAGTCAGGACTAAACATGGACAAGAGTCAGGACTAAACATGGACCAGAGTCAGGACTAAACGTGGACCAGAGTCAGGACTAAACACGGACCAGAGTCAGGACTAAACGTGGACCAGAGTCAGGACTAAACATAGACCAGAGTCAGGACTAAACGTGGACCAGAGTCAGGACTAAACGTGGACCAGAGTCAGGACTAAACATGCACCAGAGTCAGGACTAAACATGGACCAGAGTCAGGACTAAACGTGGACCGGCCTCAGAGTCAGGAAATCAAACCGTTTCAAGTTTCCAGAGTCACATAAACAGAGTCAGAGGAAGACTATTATGTTTATCTGCTTGATCTTTGTCCATCTACTTCTTCCTCTTTCTTCTTGGGAACATCTCAGGCTCTGACCCAGCGCTGAGTATCAAAGAGTTTGGCTTTCTCGGCACATTCTCTACATGCCAGCCGCTCTTTGAGGTCAAATACAGTAATGATGATAAGATGAGAGTTTGTCTTCAGAGCAAATTTAATGAGCAGTACACAGCCTTCAGAACCCAAGGCTCCTTTGTGCTTTATCTTCACACGGAAATATCTAAAATCACATCGTGGTTTTATGTGTGGAGGTCAGATATTCACTAGAATTTTACTGACATAATTATTTCAGCTGACAAAAAACAAGATCCCAAGAAAGTTTACCAATAAAAGAGAATTCAGTATTGCCTTATGTGTGTGTTAAAGCAGAATTAAGTAACATGTTGACCTTGTTAAATTACTTTGTAAGTCTCTGTGATGGTTATCTATGTATTTTTGGTGCATTTGATTTGCGTTTCATTAATTGGCGGTGTAAAATTATGTATGAATGTACATATGTCTCCTGCCTTATTTCAAGAGCACAACTGCTGAAGTAGGGCTGGGAAAAAATGCAAAATTTGAAATAAAATTTGTTAAAAGTTGTTTTCAAGATATTTCAACATTGGATATCAAGTATATTATTTGAAACTAAAAGTGCCACAAAAGGAGCAAAAAAATAAAAAATTTATGCTGGGAACATACAACTTGGGCTACAAATAGATGTTTTCTGCATCTCTGTAAAACATTTCACAAACATATCAAATACTGTATATCTGAAAATAAACTCAGAGCCTAGATCACTAAAAGGGCCGAGGCCGCACTGGTGCTCGCTGCACAATTTCCCCATAATTTTTGAGTAAGTCGTACTAAAGACACTAAACAGTTAGAAAACTCAACTGTGTCTTATAACGAGGCTCTGATCTCTCCTAATGGGCTCCATAGGTTTGCACCAGTTGACAGTCTTTATAATTTGTGATTTCTGCAAGCTTATTAACTAGTCGCTAACAGATATAGGAACAACAAAACGTTAGCAAAACGAATACAGTGGATCCCCCCAGAGTTATGGAAGTGTATATCAAATGCCCAGAGTCATTCTTGGAAGAAGCTTCTGAAGAAATCAGCATAAAATAAGGCCACAAGTGCAGTTTACTGTGAATAGTTTTCCACAAATTACACAAAAATCTTCATCAATGTCGTGGCAATTCACCTCCTGTACTCTGCAAATTACGTAGTCATACTCATTAGGGGTCTGTATGATCGAAGCTTTTCTCTTGTGTACACAAGGTTTTCCACCAAATACAGGTAAATATCAGGCCATTAAATTTCAGGACACTTACTAACATCATGCTAACATTCAGTAACTACTACTTAAGTGATCCTTTTAAAGATAGTTTTGCGATCTTTCTCTGAAAATGCTCCTGCGTAGCTTGAAAAGCCTGGGACAGCCGTCATACTCAAGCCAACGGGGTGAGTCCGCAGCCCTCTATGTTTATTTAATTTTTATTTATTTGACAGGGACATTGCACAATAAATATATTGCACAAACCAGATACAGCTACAAGCTCATTTTAATTTAACATAAATGGGTTTATAGTTTTCATTCAATTTAATGGAGTAGTATTCAACACAGGTAGTTGAATCTTGTGTAACTCGAGTCTGGATGGAGTTTGCATATACTCCAACGTCACAATGGGTTCCCTCCAGCTTCCTCTCGCCTCCAAAACATGTATTTAGGTTAATTTGGCATCACTGCAAATACTCTAAGTGAATGAATGAGAGAATAATTGTCTCTCTCTATGCGTTAACCCTATGCGTTGGGCACTGTCCAAGCTGTCCATTGCTAGTATCAGGTGTGAGATGCAGATTGTTCTTGTTCCTGGTGTTATGAGCCCTGTGCACTGGCGCCCTCATGTGGTCGTACCTTGATGTTGCAGGCCTGTTCCATCAGTCTGCGGGCGTTCTCAGCAGCTCTGTAACGTTTCGGCAGCTGGACTCGAAAGAACTTGAGCGCTCCTTCGAAGTCGGCCTGCAGCAGGTCCTCTTTAGACGTCTGCAAACACAACAGTAGATTATTACACACATGTGGCTTTGTCATTAGGTTGATAAAGACATCATGAGCCATATACATTTTGATTTAGTGCTGCATGTGACGTTCTCTTTCAAAATAATACATGAAAAAATAGTAATTTACAGCAGTGAATATAAAAAATACATTCTGTAATTTAACAGTCAAACTGATCAAATGAAACCAGGACTAAAGACATTGCAATTTTTTTTACTGCAGCTCTAAAAATTGCATTTTTATTGCCTTCAGTGTTTTCTCGTTTATTATATAAACAAAAAGAAAAGTATTTGCACAGATTGGTCATAAAGTATGATCTGATCTTCTTCCTTAGTTTCCTGGTTTAGCCTGTCCTGGTCCTGCAAGACCCGGGCTTCCCAAACTTTTCAGACTGGGACCCCTGAAGTAATCATGTAAGTGGAAAAACCATTGAAGCTGAACTAAATGCATTTAGTTTAGTAGTTTGTTTTATAAGATGCTTCCAGACAGTTAAGTCATAATTGCAAAATTGCATCTTGAAATCATCTGGTGACCCCCAGATTTTGCTTCGCGACCCCCCGAGGGGTCCCAAGTTCCCACTTTGGGAATCACTGTGCTAGACGAGTCGTTTTCTTCTGCACTGAACTGAACAGACTTAAACTCTGGGTCTATTTTGCCCTTTGTCTTAGCCTTGGTCTTCATTATTCCTCTGTTGGCCACTAGTGGCTCTCTCCAGGTGCTATACTCTGTCAGTGTAGAAGGTGCAGCTTCAGCCAGATGTGGGGGTGCAATTTCCTTCAGTGAACCTGAGATGTGTCATGTCTGTGACAAGTGAGCAGCTTCATTAAGATCACAGGCAAAAGTGAACTGCAGCAGCTGCTTCAGTTTGGGAAAAAAAGTGTAATAACAGAAATCTATTTGGTGAAAGTCTGACTTAATAAAAAAGATCACTTGTCACAGGCGTGACATATCTCAGGTTCACTGAAGGAAACTGCACCCCACATCTGGCTGAAGCCACACCTTCTACACTGACAGAGTATAGCGCCTGGAGAGAGCCACTAGTGGCCAACAGAGGAATAATTAAGACCAAGGCTAAGACAAAGGGCAAAATAGACCTGCATATCTGCAGTATCGATCCGCATCAGTCTTTGTCACATCTACAGAATGTCCGTTCTTAGAAGTGGATCTCTCCTTCACTGTGATTCTCCTGGACATTTCTCTTCTTTTTTTTATTTTTCCTTGACAAGAAGGAGGTTCTAAGGACAGATGATGCTCTAGGACGTTTACCCACCTGCTTGTTCACTAATAATCTTACTAATAACAAACAGTGACCAATCACTGTTATTTTCTGTATTACTGTTTGGCTTTGACCAATGAATGTGTATTGTTTATATTTTTGAAATTAATGTATTTCTTTGAAGAGGACAGTGCATAATAATAAACACAAAAATGGGTAAATGTGCCAGATTTAGCATAAAGATAATTTCTGTAGTCCTCGGTCCTCATCAAGTATAATAAAAAAGAAGCATTACAATAGAAAAATCTGAAAGTACAGTTTCATTAATGTTTACAGGTTTGATAAGTTAAAATCTTTTTTTTTTTTTTAACCACATTCCCTGATAGTGGCTGGAATGTTACTCCAGCTCTCACTCGCCCTCACAGAGAGGCAGTTCTGACCGGTGGTTGTTTTTCTAAACTTCATAAAACACCTCTAAAAGTTGTTCTAGCATTGAAAAGATTGTCTTTTTGTTTAAAAAAAAATCACAAAGCGATGGTGGGAACATATTATTCTTAATTTTATAGATCAAACAGCAATATTTTAGTATTTTCACATTTTCAAAGCTCAGACATTTATATTTGTCCAAAAGAGGACAATAATTAGAAAGATATAATTTTTTCACCTTAACAGATATTTTTATACAGTTGCTGTAACGGTTTTAAGATAGAGACACCCGCAAAGGACCAGAGAACATTGGTGCTGTTTGTTCACTTAAGTACTATAGTTGGTTTGTTACTGCCTTGCTCCAAAAAGCTGTGAGAAAAACAACTTAAAACACATCATGAACAAAACATGTAGGAAGCCTAAAATTCAACATTATGAATTTCCTAAATTTTCAAGGAAGCAAAAATCAAGTATAGCACTTTTAATATTCCTGCTTCATTAAGGCCCATTAAGGTGTTATTTTTAAAAACTTCTCAAACCTTCACTCAAACTTTAAGCCCAAAACTCAAACAGGTAGAGTGTGGACAAAAATGCAGTATTTCACGCTCTTAGATTGCGATTACCCCTGTGTCTCCACCACAAAAAACCCTCTCTCTCGTCTCACCGGGAGCAGCTTGGGCACGAACAGCCGGTGTCCCATCCCGAGGAGGCCCATGACGCGGCAGAAGGAGTCCGCCGAGGCCTGACCGCCCTGGGACGCTTCCTCCTCGCCCTGCTCTCCATCCTCCACGGCCCGGAGCGGCGCGGCGGGCAGGGGCAGGCGCTGCGACAGGGGCGGAGCCAGGGTGGGGGGCACGGGGGGCGGAGGCGAGGGCGGGGGGGACGGCGGCGGGGTCTGGGGTAAAGAGGAGGAGGAGGAGGGGGGCTGTCCCGTTCTGGGCCCAGTTTGGCGTTCGGTTGGTCCAGTGTGTCGAAGGAGGAAAAGGCTGTTTCTGTTAAGAGTCCGTGTTCTTCCTCGAGCAGAAAAGGCTGAATTTTTGGCACTTTTTTGAGCGACGTAAAGGACGATTATTAAGTCTTTTTTGTCTTGTATTGTCCTCTAAAACATGCTCTTGAGTCTCTTCACTTTGGCACCTTATGTCGTGTTTTTTGGCTCCATATATCGTCAGAAGATTCAGTAATTTATGTAAGACACTCCTCAAAATGCTAATGTTACCGTAATGTTCGCACTACTGAGCACATCTGAAACAAGCCGCACCAACTAGATAAAAAAAGACAAAAAAAGTACATATATACGCTTTGTTTGTATATACTAAATCTATGAGAATCTTTAATTTAGACGTTGCTTAGATCGCAGAGTTTGAAGGTTGTGAAAAAAGTGGCGGTTATAGTCCAGAAATTACGGTAATACAGATAACTTGAATCAGAAATGTTTTTAACAAGTCTTGGGATGAACTGCAGACTTTAAACAGCTCCAAAGACTTCAGAGCGTGTCCTATACTGTATGTAGTGTCACACATCTGGAAAATTCAATGTGTTTTAATGAGACTTTGTACAAGACTTATCAAACTAGTTTTAAGAAGTTTTTAACAAGTCTTGGGTTGAATTGCAGGCTTTAAAACACTCCTAAGACTTCAGAACGTGCCTTATACTGTATATAGTGTCACACATCTGGAAAATTCAACGTGTTTTAATGAGAATTTTTACCAAGACTTATCAAACTAGGGTGAATAAAGATAAATACAACTCTGCGTTTGCTTTTGACGAAGGAGCAATGGCATAAACATGGCTAAAAGTTAAAAAATAGCAACTTGTGTGGAATATATGTCAATAAAACTAAATTTGACTGTTATTTTTGTTCTTATTCCTGAAAATCCTACTTACATTGTCATAGATACAACTACGAATGCAATCTTGGCTTTTTGCCAGCTTCTGTGAGTTGTATCTTTAAAAATATTGACCAGTTGTTTCTTTATGTGTAATAATCTAAAAGCTAATGGCTACATGAACAACTTAACTTACTTTGAAGAAAATTAGTGAGAACAATGGACGTTTGCTGTTTAGTGCCTCTATATCAATGGTTCTCAAATGTATTAAGATAATATTTAGGTCTCTAAGCACCTCCAGATGTATTTTCTGACTGTATTAGGCCTAAATTGGCATTCTTAATGGTTGAAAATTGGTCTAAACATGTTTAAACAAGACTAAACAGTAGATATGGCTGTTTTAAATGATCATTAACCACAATAAGAACAAAAATATGATTAGATTTTCTCTAAACACAACAAATACACGTACTCAGTTAGCTTTAATCCTACTTTGACTTAATCTGTGTAAAAACAAGCTCTACAATTAACCGTTCCTTGCCTTGGAATAAAGAAATCTAAAACACTATTATAATCCTATCCACAAGACTTGAACATTTAGATATCATTACAGACTATAAACTACTTGGCACGTTTAAATTCACCGTTTTAGGCACCGGGATAGTTCGACAAAGCAACCGTGAGCTGCTCGTGTGGCTCCACTGTCAGAGGAAAGTCCAGTGTTTCTCCATGAAGACGGTTAAAGAAGCCAGCCTGTTTTCGGACGCTGACATAATGTTTCTGCTCAAATAAATACGAATAAATGCAAGATATTAAGAAGTCACGATAAAGAATGATGATAAGTGCACTGATTATGATAAACTACTGAAATTATGAATAAATATTAGACTAATGGAAGAATAATGTATAAAAGTGATTATTGGAGTTACAATAAAAACATGTAAGAGAACTTTAGAAGCAAAAACTTCAATCTAAATCAAATTAATTTTTCCCGAGTCGTCACCAGTTTTGTCAAAATTTGCGGTCCGGTGTACAAAATTAGTTTCAGCATGTTACACTGCAAAAACTGTATTTCTATAAGAGCTATATCATCTTAAAATCAGCACATTTGTCTGATTTTTTGTTAGTTTTCAGTAGGTATGATGTATTTACTCGACAGACTTGACTATTCCACTTATTAAAGGTGTTTTTCTGTTTTGTTCCAATAAATTTGTTCTTTTTTAAAGCCAAAATAGTTGCCAATGAGAAATAGTTTAATAACCCATTGGCAAATAGCTTTAGGTGTAAACTTCTCTTCGACAGTGAAATATCGGCATCACTTAGAAGAAAGTAGTTCCTGTTTTGCTAAATTAAGCTAAATATTAAGAATTTTAGTTCGTTGAGTCAAAACCTTTTGCAGTGTGTAGCTTCTGTTCGATTTGTGTTGCTCTACAAAACTTCCCAAACCAGCACTGAACCAGAATTACACCAAGAACTAAGCCAAGTCTGAACCAACTCTCGGCCAAATCCGGGTCAAATCTAAAGCAGAATTAGACCCAAGATGAAATAAAAACCAAGATAAACCCAGAATTACTCCTGCAAACAAGATAAATACGTAAAGGATCTACTGAAAGCCATTATGTCTTGCTTTATCAATCAATTTTGACTTCTTCTAGCTTCTATTTGACGATGCGAAGGAATTAAATTAAAGATTTTGCTGTTGTTTGGTCGTAAACATGCGAATCAATAAGTTAAAGCGCTAAACTTTGATACACAGCTTCACTACGACCGAATAGATTCATAAATGTAAGTTCCTGTCTTCTCTCTTGCTTCGTCGTCAATAGCAACAGCCTTGATTCACCCGACACCTGCTCCAAAAATGTGAGAGAATCCGCTTTTTTAACCAGGAATGGCTTCACCGCTTTGAGTTTGCAGCTTGTTACAAATATTAATCTGATTTTGCAGTTTTCAGACGCAAAAACGTGTGTAAACTGTGTTATTATTTGCTTCAGAACTTGCTCTCGATCCAAAGGAAAGACGACTGTGCAAATTAGCAACAATATATCCAAGTTTGTCCACCGAGCTGCAGAAACGAGGCGTAAACATCTTGAGAAAATGTTGACAGACTGTGCTAGCGTGCAAAACAGAAGCTCCAGTCTGCATTTGGCACTGATTAGTTTAAAATTAGTTGGAGGTAGTCTTCTCTGGTTTGTGATGCTAGCTGCTAACGCGGCTAGCAGTGGGTTGTAGCTTCGACGTTGGGGTCTTGTCAGGGTGGGAACAGCTGATTGAAGGCAGGAGGCAGAAGGAGGAGGAAGAAGAAAAAAGGAAAAGAAAGATTTCACCAAACAGAGGAATCCGCACGAGAGGAAAAAGGAGGATTTGTGAGAAAGAAGAAGAAGAAAAAAGGTCTGTAGTGTTATAAATCCAGAACAGATTGGCTGCTGAGGTGCGTGATGCTAATGCTACAGCTAAGGCTCGTGTTTTGAAGGGATGGAGAGATGAGGAAGAGGAGGAGAGGAGGAGGAGGGAGCCGATGGAGCAGGCTGCCTCCGGGGAAAATGCCGTCATAACCGGCCAATAGGAAAACACAGGCTGCTGGCCAATAGGAACGCAGCAGCAGCAGCAGCAGTAGAGGAAGAGGCAAAGGGAAATTCTTCTATTTGTAATTTTATATGAACGTCAGAAAGAATGTACAGTTTTAATTAAATACACACAATTTTTTCACCCAAAACTGTCCAGTCATCATATTTGAACATATTTAGTGCACATTTATTCAGAAAGTCTCAATGTGCAGGCTGTAAAAACTAATTTCTTAATAAAATATAATGAATGCTAATTTACAATCAGTACATATCTAAGTGAAACAATATTGCTCAGTGGAAATAAATGGAAATTAATGATTAAATATCTATATGCATTTGCTATTGTGAAAGGCCTGTTTTTTATTTTTTGGGAAGTTTGTTTAGTTTACTTGCTAACGTATAGAGGGATTATTTGTTTATCAACACGGGCAACTGACACAAGCATGGAAACAAGTCGAGCCAGCGCTGTTGTCAGTAACTACAAAGTTTATTACTGTGTGAAAACAAATGTTATGCTACTAAATCACATTTGTGAATAAAATTGAACCCTACAACCCTTAAAAGTTACATTCAGATGAAAAAATGGTGAGAAAATCACTGTCTCAAGCTTCAGGAGACAGATGTCTGTCAGACGGTTCAGACCTGATCGAAACAGCTGCTCTCGTCCTGTTTTGTTGTTTTATTCAAAGAAGTTTTCCAGCTAAGTAGATGAGCATCTCTATCTGCATGGAGACGCTGACCGATAATCCCTCTACTCATTTACAAGCCAGATTAATGATCAAATATGCATGTTTTGAGTTGTTCCTGCCTAAACATGCTCCTGAGTTTTCACATTTCTCCCCGTGTCTGGGTGGGTTTTCTCCACCAACCAAAACAGCATGTTGTGTAATATCCTGTAAATTTCAGAGGTGATAATTATAATGGATGCAGATAATGTATAATGGATGCTGATAATGTATGTCATTAATCTTTGGACATTATTCTGAATATACTGATGTATTGTAAACTGGAACAGGATTGTGTTTATCTTTTGATTGAGTACACTTTTTTATAAAATGTAATGTTTTAATTGCAAATCTTATTGTCTGCGTGGACCCCATGAAGAATAGTCTTTACTGCTGTAAAGACTAATGGTGATCCAAATAAATAAATAAATAAATAACCTCCAGCTACAGGATATAAAGTATACCTTAACTTAACCTTAAATCATAACTGTAGGTAGATTGTAAGAGGAGGATTTTTCTATTATCAACATTGTGCGTTGTTAAATAAAATATCACAAAAACTAATTCAATATCAAACTCTGGTGATTTCTGCAAGTCATTGGACTTAATTTAAAACCTGGATTGAATTATTATTGTCATAAATACACACTTTTGAGCCGTCTATAGAGATTACTGAATGCCTTGGAGTTCATCACTTGTTAAGGATTTATTCACCAATAAGTTAATCTGAATCTTTCTAAAAACCGGAGTCAGGTGCTGTGCTCGTTGCAGACACTAGAGGGTGGTAAAGGCCAAAAAAGTTCAAACGAGGAATAATGTATTTTGTAAGGCTAACTCACCAAAGACAGGTCCAGGTGATTAATAAGTATAAAGGTATTACAGATAACATTTTGATTATGAGAAGGGATTTGAACCACTGACCACTAAATAACAACATAAAGACATAAAGAAAAGAAGAATACATCCCTTTTTCATGGAGTTTGAACGACTGTTTCTGTTTCTTTAAGTGAATGAAAAGACACTGACCTTGAGCAAAGCCAGCGCCACATTGAAGATGATGTTCAGTCCCTGTGGAAAGACAGAAAGATAAAGTAATTTATAATAAAACAAAATCGATTCAACATTTCTGTCTGTGCCATGAACATGATGCTTTATTGTAAATATTTCTCATGTTTTGGAGAAAACTTTGGTTTGAAAATGAATGAAGAAGATTCAAGGATCAATATTGGGCTGCTTGTTTTATGTTCACAACAGCATTTACACAAACATTCTTTTATTTGAGAAATGTTTCAATGTTCTCACTGAGCGGCAAAAGTATGAGAAGAACACTTGATAAACTGTGTTTCTTAGGTCTTTCTGGGCAAAAGGTTACGTCTTTGTGCCATTTGTTTTGCACAAATGTAATAAGAAAACAAGTTAATGGATTAATCACAACTAATTGAAATAATGTAACTAATTTAGTTATCGAATAATCATTAACTGTTCTTATATAGACTCTAAATATCCCATGAGCTGTGGAAAAGCCTCAGATAAAACAGTAAAAACTAGTTTTCCAAAGCCTAGTGTTGTCATGATGCTAAAATTCAAGCTCAATTTGAATAAGAAGGAATAAAATCAGTTCTTGATACTAATTAGGAAGCCACAATAAGGTTTGGGAAGCGACAAGGGTCATCGTGGAAATAATGGCAAATCCGACATGTTTCAAAACTTCCATCAGAATCCATTAGCAAAAACAAAAAGTGAACAAAACAGACGCAGAACAAGCCGATAAATGACTGGGTCAAACACTGGTAAATAAATCACTCTGTAGTGTCAAAATATGCTTAAAGGGCACTGTGTAAGATTGAGAGGAATTTTAATTATCACATATAGTCCACAAACATTTAAATCATATTTATTCTTTACAACATGAATACTTAAGAGAGCACTGTTAACCAATCCACATCAACTGTGATACATTTATACGTATTTGAAATGTTTTATTACGGGCCTCAGCTCAAAAATCTTGTATTCAAGTCACTTTTGCATTTTTAACAACTAATCGATCAATCAGAAGAAATATATAAATCAATATAATAGTTAGTTGCAGCCCCACAGAGTATATTTACTTTGTCACCGGCAACAGAGCAGGCTTTAGCTAGCTGTTTGCTACCAGTAGTTGGAGTTGTAGAATTAAACAATTTACTTATCAAACAGAGAAAAATCACTTATTTAAGCATAGAAATTTTACGAGTTGAACTGTGTGTGATCCTAAAGTCCTAAAATGTGAAAGAAACAGAAGTGTTCTCGTTGTTTATCTGCTTTTCTGGCACTGTTACCTGATTTTCTCCAGTTACGTGTCACATACAAACTTAATATTCCAGAGTATTTTTGCTTGTTCATCTTTATTATCAGACTGTAACTGTTTTTTCCCATTTTAGCAGGGTTTTGACTCTTACAGGAAAATTTTAACTTGACTCCATTGACTCTCATTCATTTTTGCCACTCACTGTTGACTTTTAGCACACTCTTATGTCTCCTGCATAACCTCTATTATAACTTTTCTCTCCAATATTCAATAAACAGTCAGACTCCCTCTTGTTTGTCTAAATATAGCCTTTTATAAACAGTTTTATCAACAAAAGAGTTCAACACAAAAGTCTGGAAGCGCCCCGGCTCCCTGGTTTCCGTGACGACCGACTCACATGGCAACACCAGCTAAAAATATCCGGCGCCGCTAAAAATAACTCGAAAGCAGAAGACACGGAGACGACACTAGATGGAGCTACAGCGCCGAGGCAGAAGAGACAAGACTGGGTGAAAATGAGAATGTGAAGGTGTTTAAGTCAAAGAGAGACAAGTCCAAGTCAAAGAGAGACAAGCCCAAGTCAAAGAGAGCCAAGCCCAAGTCAAGTCTCAAGTCAAAGAGAGACAAGTCCAAGTCAAGTCTTAAGTCAAAGAGAGACAGTCCAAGTCAAGTCCAGTCAAGAGAGACAAGTCCAAAGTCAAAGAGAGACAAGTCCAAGCAAGTCCAAGTCAAGAGAGACAAGTCCAAGTCAAGTCAAAGTCAGAGACAAGTCCAAAGTCAAAGAGAACAAGTCCAAGACAAGTCCAAGTCAAAGAGAGACAAGTCCAAGACAAGTCCCAAGTCGAAAGAGACAATCCAAGACAAGTCCAAGTCAAAGAGAGACAAGTCCAAGTCAAGTCAAAAGTCAAAGAGAGACAAGTCCAAGTCAAGTCCAAAGTCAAAGAGAGACAAGTCCAAGTCAAGTCCAAAGTCAAAGAGAGACAAGTCCAAAGTCAAAGAGAGACAAGTCCGAGTCAAGTCCCAAGTCAAAGAGAGACAAGTCCGAGTCAATTCCCAAGTCAAAGAGAAGACAAGTCCAAGTCAAGTCCAAAGTCAAAGAGAGACAAGTCCGAGTCAAGTCCCAAGTCAAAGAGAGACAAGTCCGAGTCAAGTCCCAAGTCAAAGAGAGACAAGTCCAAGTCAAGTCCAAAGTCAAAGAGAGACAAGTCCAAAGTCAAAGAGAGACAAGTCCGAGTCAAGTCCCAAGTCAAGGAGAAACAAGTCCAAGTCAAGTTCTAAGTCAAAGAGAGACAAGTCCAAGTCAAGTCCCAAGTCGAAGAGAGACAAGTCCAAGTCAAGTCCCAAGTCAAAGAGAGACAAGTCCAAGTCAAGTCTCAAGTCAAAGAGAGACAAGTCCAAAGTCAAAGAGAGACAAGTCCAAGTCAAGTCCACAATCAAGGAGAAACAAGTCCAAGTCAAGTTCTAAGTCAAAGAGAGACAAGTCCAAGTCAAGTCCACAGTCAAGGAGAAACAAGTTCAAGTCAAGTTCTAAGTCAAAGAGAGACAAGTCCAAGACAAGTCAAAAGTCAAGAGAGACAAGTCCAAGTCAAGTCCCAAGTCAAAGAGAGACAAGTCCAAGTCAAGTCTCAAGTCAAAGAGAGACAAGTCCAAAGTCAAAGAGAGACAAGTCCAAGTCAAGTCCCAAGTCAAAGAGAGACAAGTCCAAAGTCAGAGAGAGACAAGTCCAAGTCAAGTCCCAAGTCAAAGAGAGACAAGTCCCAAGTCAAGTCCACAGTCAAAGAGACACTTTTAACACACTTTTCATCTTTTATAATTTTATGTAAAAATGTAAAAAACACAAAAAAATCTGATCTTATAGACAAATTTTCTTCCATAGACTAACAATAGTTTTTCCTATGTCATTAAAGTGAAACTAAACGTAGAAATCACTTTTTTCACTGTCAGACTGTGTGTTTGAGGTCAAAATTGAAATGTCTACTGTTTACGGGCCTTTTTTAGACATTTGGAATTATATGTGCAAAAACCATGACTGTGCTGCCATGATCAAACACTGTCAGTGCATTTTCTGTACACGGCCAAGTCACATCGAGTTGATGCCACAGTCGAGCCTCCCAGGTGGGATATAAAAACTCCTCCTTCTGGCATCGCTGCTGTGGTGAGTTGGTGTTGGAATTGAAAAGTTATCACCCACTGAGCTAAGACATCATCTGTCATTTGGCTCAGATGAATAAGCAGGTGGTGAAAGGTGCAAAATGGTGTTGGGGGCACGGTGGCAGAGTGGATAGTGCTCTGGCCTCACAACAAGAAGGTTGCGGGTTCGACTACAGCTCAGTCTGGGCCTTTTTGTGTGGAGTTTGCATGTTCCTCTCCGTGTCTGGGCACTCCGGTTTCATTTTCGGAATTCTCAACATCTAAGATGGCCGCAGGTGGGACGGGAGCAGTCTCTGCGCTCTTAGTCTATTGTCTGCTTTTAAACTTTCTAAGCCTTTTCATTTTAATTCAGCTTTTAATTCAGCTCGGAGGGTTGGCAGCTTTCGATCGTTTTATTTAAATGTCAATCCAACTACACGCATTAATCTGAGCTACAAACCAACAGACAATGAATTGGCAAAGACAAGTACCTGCTATGGAATTTACGCACTGGCTGTCACGTTCGTCTACCCATCCATTTACAATAAGATCACCAAGAGGACTAAGACATCAACAGCAACACGATCTTCGCTGACCACCGGACTTATCATTTCAATATGTTTGATGTTATCCGGAGACATCCACCCGTGCCCAGGCCCGCACCACAGGACGCCGGGAGAGGCTAACCAACTAGCAGAGGACATAAGCGTCACACCTACCTTACAGGTATGCTCTTCTACACCTCCGTGCTCTTATGCACAACATGCTAATCTTCTGAATCCTCTGTACCCGTCAACTGCGTCCGAGTTGCCTGTCCGGGGAGCCGAGGAGGGTGATGGTGTGGAAAGCGCGGTACCGGGGCAGTCTGTCGGCGAGCTGAATGGAGAAAAGCAGGGTCCAGTGGTGTGCGCCGGAGCGTCGCTTGGAAGCTACAGTCGAGAGTCCGTGGGTCAGCTGCGCGATGAAGCCTTGCCTTCATATGGGAACGGAAAACGGGGTCCAGACATGCAACAGCAACAAACTTTTCTCAATGGTCCCTCTGTCACCATGGCAGCGCGTGTAAACAGGAAGCGCCTCAAACCAGGGGTAGTCAAAAACCGGAAATGGGCGTTTTTCCAAACTGTCAATCACTCAAAAATAGTGTGAGACCCTAATGCAAAGCCCAAAGGTCTTTTAGGCGGCCATTTAAATATAAGAAGCATCATGTCAAAAACAGAACAAGTAAAGCACCTGCTACTCAACTCAAACCTGGATTACCTCTGTCTTTCAGAGACCTGGCTTTATAAAAATGCCCCTTCAGCTGCACTTACAATCCCTGGCTATAAGTTGTTTAGGAAAGACAGAGAAGGTTCAAAGGGTGGTGGTGTCATGATATTCATGAAAAACAACATTCAATGTCAGGAAATCCAATGGTCCTGTGATTATGAATTGGAATGCTTGGGATTAAATATCATGCTCTCACCACAAATGTCATTTACAATCATTGTGATTTATCGCCCTCCCTCTTCAGATAGTACATTTTATGAAAGATTTGAAAAACTATTGAAAGACTGTAACTTAAATAAAGAGACTGTCATTTTGGGAGATTTCAATGTAAACTGGGAGGATACATCAGGTAGAAAAAATCTTAAAAGAGTAACTGACAATTTGATCTTGTCCAGATGATCAAAGGCCCACAAGAATCGCCAAATCAAGTAGCACTCAGATTGATTTAATATTCAGTAATCGCCCCGAGAGAATCATTAAATCTTTTAACATGTTAGTTGGCCTCTCTGACCACAATTTGATCCTTGTGGCCAGAAAACTCTCAAAAAAGAGATTTAGTTATTCTGCCAGAGAACATGAGTCATATGGGATTTCAAAAAATAGACAAGAGGGGTTTAAAAATGCAGTTCAACAAATTGACTGGGATCAGATATTACAGAGAAACGACTGTGAAAGGGACACTGAATCCTTTGTAAATACACTTGAGAAAACAATTCAAAACTTTAGTTCCAAACTTAAACACAAACACAATAAAAACGTATTACCCTGGATAAACTCTGATATACTGAAATTAATGAAAGAAAGGGATCTTGCTCTAAAACATGCAATCAAAAGTAAATTACCAAGTGCAAGAAATCTATTCACAACATTAAGAAACAATGTGGTTAAAAATATACGAAAGGCCAAAGCAGATTTTTTCTTAACTGTAATCGAGAACGCAAAAGGGGATTCTAAAACAATCTGGAACCAACTGAAAAAACTTGTAGGGCAGGACACTAAATGCAAAAAATATATTGAAATAAAGATAAATGGACAAATTACAAATAAGGCACAGAAAGTTGCAGATGCTTTCCAATACTTTTTTCTTTGAATCTGTTTCCACGATTGCCCAGTGTTTTTCATCCAATAATTTGAATGCTTGTCCAATAAATGCAGCAGAGCCCATTTTCAACTTAAGCAGTGTTACAGAATCTGAAGTCTCACAGTCAATAAATTCACTCAAACCTACCAGAACAAAAGACATATTTGGCATAGATACATTCATGCTAAAAGAACTAAGCTCCACTTTAATAATTCCATTGACAACTATTCTCAATTTGTCCATTTCTGAAGCAATATTTCCTACTAAATGGAAGTCCATCAGCTGTCTTCCTATCTATAAAAATGGAGATACACTGTCACTTACCAATTACAGGCCCATCAGTATCATTCCTACAGTGTCTAAAGTCGCAGAGAAACTTATTGCCCAACAAATTATCTCACACCTCAACACCACTTCATTTTCACTTCATCCCATGCAGTTTGGTTTTTAGAGCTCAGCACTCAACAGAGACAGCTAATTGTTTTTTCATAGAAAACATCAAACAGCTGCTGGATAAGGGCGGCGTGGTTGGTGCTGTGTTTCTGGACCTGAAAAAAGCTTTTGACACTGTAAACCATAAAATACTATTGACCAAACTAACCAATTTCAACTTCTCCTCACATGCAATAAAATGGATAGAATCATATTTATCAAATCGATTACAGTCAGTCAGAATGGATAATTACCACTCCCCTCCCCTCCCTCTGTCCACAGGTGTCCCGCAAGGTTCCATTATGGGGCCGTTGCTTTTCTCACTTTACATAAATGACCTCCCTTCAGCCTGTTCCAATGTCTTCATACAGATGTATGCTGACGATACTGTAATTTATGCACATGGTAAAAACTCAACTCAAGTAGCAGATAAACTTACACAATCTATGGCCCATGTCTCAGAATGGTTAAACCAGTCCAACTTAAAACTCAATGTAAATAAAACAGTTGCAATGTTCTTTTCTAAATCCACCATTCCAAATAATCCTACAGATGTTCTTGTTGCAGGACAAAAATTACAAATTGTCTCAGAATTCAAGTATCTTGGTGTTCTTATAGACTCAAAATTAGCTTTTAAACCACAAATCAAAAAAGTTTGTAACCGTGTTAAATTTAATCTGTCTAATTTTCGATTTATTAGGTCACACTTATCACTACAGGCAGCTAAAATGTGCATGCATGCCATGGTCCTGTCACATATAACTTACTGTCTTACATCCTGGTCACAAGCAAACAAAACAACACTAAAACCCTTAGAGTCACTATACAAACAGACAATCAAAGTGCTGGATAAAAAACCTTTAAAATATCATCATTGTGCCATTCTACAGAAGCATAAACTGTTAAGCTGGGAGAATCTAATCAAATACTCAAACCTTTGTCTGCTATACAAAATCATTAATGGACAGTCCTCCCCTCCACTCAGTCAGTTTGTAAATACAAGAACCATCTCGCAGAGACTAACACGAGGGTCAGCCCGAGGAGACTGTATAGTTCCTCTGAGGAGAAGTGTTTTTAGCCAGAGTGCCTTCTCAGTTAGAGCAGCACAGGAGTGGAACTGTGTCCCTCACAACATCAGAGAACTGACCACATACAATCTGTTTAAAAAACATCTAAAAAACTGGTTCATAACACAACAGACATGTCAGCATTAGTAATCTTAATGTCTTTTGTCTTTGTAAAAATGTTTAATTGTTGTAGTGTAACTGTTGACATTTTATGAGATGTTTGTATATAGCTTATTTTATCTGTACAGTAGTTGTATTTGTATTATTCACTGTATAATATTTTTATTGTTGTTTTAGGGAGACAATTTTACCATCTGTCAAGGGACAACGGATGAAAAATAGCCTTTTGGCTAACTCTGGTGCATTTGCAGCAATGCTATTTAATGTACACTGTCCCTGTCAAATAAACCAATAAATAAAATAAATAAATAAATTTTCAATTTTAGACAAAATACTCACATGAGATTATGTGTTTCTGTAATGCAAACGCTGCATACATACAGTATGTCTGCGTTGTCAGTGCAAGTAAGCATCTTGATTCAGGTCAGCGAACAACACTGGATGAGGACCCTCCGACTCAAAACTTGTGTCACTCACCCAGATGCAATCCCTGTCCATATTTTGTGCTGTCAGTCAACATCTGTTCACACCCACTGTCTCTTAAAAGGCCTCCGGGTGTTGCTCACTTTTACAAACCTGCTTGGAGAGTGACTGTGGGACGAGTAAGTCTCTGATTGTGCATTTAGCCTCACTTTAAGTACTCTAATGAGTTTTTAATCTCCACACACCTTCACTCATTTGAATGCCGTACCTTCAGACTTGTACTTGTTTAACTTTGAAGCTACAGCTATTGTTCTAACCTCATTTAATCTGCCTCAGTTCAACAAAAGATACTGAAGACATTCTGTGGAAATTGCAACATAAGAAAATAAAAATAAAAACAATACAAAAACAAAAGGTCCCCCTAGTAGTGCATTAAAAACTGTTTAAAACTACCACTTTGTGACATCATAAGGTGTAACAATATTTTCAGCTTTATATTTGAGGATTATGTACGCACAATTTTCGGGTACTATTTTCGGTAAGATAAAAACGCTTTAACCCGGCTAAATCCTCACATAAGTCATTTTTATACATAACAGGACCATTAAAAGTCGCTCTGACCAGGCTGGTAATAATGTAAATCCTTTGACAGACAGAAGCAAGAGTTCAGAAATAGCACCGTAGAAGGAAAAAAAAAAAGTCAGACAGAGAGCAAACAAAGAAACACAATGAAGCAAAGTTGCAGGCGATGATGGAGGAGCGGAAATGAGTTTAAACAGACACAATCTCATCACACAGCTCAGTGACGGAGAAAACCAGGACAAAAAACAGCCATGGAGGTGGAAAGAGAGAGAGAGAAGTGGAGGTAAACAGCGGGAAGAGGAGCTGTTGAGAGGAGCAGAAACAGACGAATAATCATGTCTGGGAAAATGACACTGATCCAACTTTTTTTAGTTTGATAATTTGACTTCTGGCAGTAGTGGAAGAAATATGCACCAATATTTTGTGAAGTTCCTTGTTGACTCTAAAAAAATAGACTAAACTGGTGATTGTTATCTGCAGAGAGAAGGAGCCGTGTTGGTCTGGATCACCTCAGTGTTTAATCACATCACAGAGCGATAGTGTCGCTCTAAAAGCCTGAAACAATCTGCAGCTTTTAATCTGAAACATCTGAATGACAGCAGACGATCCATGCTGCTGCAGAACCTGTGGACGCTTTGTTTAGGTCAAAGTGTCGCTACATTTTACACTAGATTCTAGTTTCTTACGTCAAAGTGCATGTGGAACAGTATTACTTTAATTAGTGGATTAATAATTGCCTTAAATAGAAAGAGGTATTTTTATATCATCAATACGGTCACTCGAGAACCTTCTTGTTATGAAGCGAGAATTTTAGCACTAGCTATTACCACCAAATCTTAAATGTAATACAGCAGGGTGTCAAGTCATTTTGACAAAGGGCCATTGCATCGGGTTGTCCTCCAGCGGTTGTAACTGAAATTACCTTACTATCTTTGATATACGACAATAATAGTTTTCTTTGATTTTGTATTTATTGAAGTGACAAACTGAATATACATCTGCATTAACAAGTTACTCACAAATGCCGTGACATAGAATAATCAAAAATACGGCAGCTCTGTTTTATACATCTGCATTAGTCTGAAAAATGACTTATATCTTTAAGTTTCAGACTATTGTTTAATTAGTCAAGACATACAGATTATTCTGCACTTACATAAAATTCAAGTAACCTTATAAGACTTGAGGCCGCATGAAATGAGGTGGAGGGCGCATCTGGCCCCGGGCCTGAGTTTGACACCTGTGTAATACAGTATCTTAACTTTAATATTTTAGTTAGTATTGTTTTTATTATCATTTCTCTTCATGAATTAGAATGATTCACAAAAAGGCGTGTAATAATTTCATGTTTGTGACGACGTAAACAAGAAATCAACTCAACTTTGTTATAGTCCCAATGGGAAATTGATTTGCAGCAGTGTTAACAGCAGACAAACAAATACAATACTACTTCCGGTTTATCATTAGCTTTCTGCCTTTCTTACACTTTTCTGCAAAGTCTTGATGCCTGTATGCAGCATTTTACCTCGATTCATTTAAAGCGTTGAGGCTGGATTAAGTTGGATGCATAATGCACTGAATTTACAGTTTTTGAACCTACACTTCCCAACAATTCCCAACTCAAATTTCTGTCTTGAGAAACCCTGGCTCTTTGATTTTTTTTATATTTAGCAGTGTAAAATCTTTAGATGTGTTTATGCTGCCTTATTTTAATTTTAATTTTACGCAAAAATGCGAGAAAAAAAATAACAATGTTGAGTTTCAATTCAGGAGGCTAGTTTAATTACACAAGAGCAGAGCCGGATTTAACCTTTTCTATGAAGCTTATTCAGACAAGTCAAAGCAGCATTTAAATTGACTTTTTTCATTATAATTTATAAATACAGTATACACAAATATATAATATATAACCCCCTAACCCTATCTGCTTTTTCCATCTGATTTTCATCTGTTTCATTTGCTTTCTTTCTTGTCCAGTCATTGAGCTTAAAAGAGAACCAGAGTGCACCAAGGTCCAATCTGAAAGTAAAATATCCTCACGACTCACTTTAGATTTTCAAACCGGACAATACGAGTCGTTTGCGAGTGAAAACAGCACAGGATCATACCATGGCTTTTGTTTAAAGTCTAATGTTGTAACCACACAGCAGAGAGAGTGATCGTACCTCACAGAGCAGCAGGTCCGTGATGTGGAAAACCATACACAGAGGAAACTTGCCGTGAAGAGCGTGAGGAACCACTGCGAGGCGTACATGTGAGCTTCCAAACTCAGGTCCTGGAAGTGGCTCCACAGGTCGGGAAGCTGCTCCTGCTCCAAACACAACAACATCAGGTCAGGTACTATCGTGAAAACTTCAAAAACTAACATTTTTATTGAAATACTGACTTGCCACAGAAAATAAACAACAGATATTGATAGTAGTAAGAAAGTAAAATAATCTAACCACTTCTAAGCAAGACCTTTTTCTAAGTCTCTGTATTTTGACAAACGTTCCAAATCAGATTAAGAATTTCTGCTTTTCTATTCAACACATTCTCGTCCTCCTCCGCTCATTCTCTTACATTGTCCAGCTTCTGAATCACTTTATTCAAACTATTACCAACTCCACACACAGACACAAAACTCCACAGCCTTGGCTTTGTATGAAACACTGTTTTTTTATCAGTATTTTTCTTTTTTAACAACAGAAAAGTTGTTAACTTTTAAGGCAAAAAAAGCAGTACAAGATTACTCAAACATGCTTTAATCAATCCTTATACTACCTTGAGTAAAAAAACTGCAAAACATGAAACAAGCTCAGACTGGACTGACCTGCATGAGTCTCTCCAGCTGGAAGAACTTGCAGTGCAGATCCTCAAAGTTGTTCTTGTAGAGCGTTCTGAGGCCGTACTCGAACATGATCTTCACCAGCACGCAGAACGCCTGCTCCTCCGGCATCTGGAACACAAACAGAGGGTTATACAAGAGACCGGACGGTGTTTTTGTGTCAGAAATACCTGAATTCGGACGCAAATATTCATGAAGCTATGAATCTTTGACGCCCAAACAGGATCAGAAGTAACAGTATTTAAAGCTGTGTTTCAGCATTCAGACGTTTTGTGAGGAGCTTTGTTTTGCTCTGATGGTAGACCAGGTTCAGAGGCTGTCATTGTTAGATTTAGGGAGCATAACTATAATAACTTAATAATAGTCCAACTTCACTTCTTCTCCAGACAATGTCCTTATTAACCTTGACTCCATATTGTTTGTTTGAGGAATCAGTCTCCTTTCCCCAGATGTGAGACATGTATGACACAGAAGCATAGTCCCTGATTGGTGGATGTTTGCGTTCAGGCATCGAGACTTTAGATTTCAAAACTCTGGTATTGACGCTTGCTGGAATGGAAATGGGGTGAACGCAAGTTTGAACTTCCTCGCTGCAAACACTGTGTCAGCTGACATGGCAGACGCAAATAGGTTATGCACTAATGTCTTTCGATCTCAGATTGACATAGGTCACTACATCCGGTGGTGTAGTTGCCATAGTGACACAGTTGTTAATCTTGGCTCTCTAGACTACATGTTAGTAAGGTCTGATATATTGTTTGTTAGTTGTTCGCAGAAATTCCATCTCCTATGAAGGGGTTACGTACCAATAAAGCTAGACTAAAACTACAGGCGTCGTTGTAGACATAAGAGGAAGCGTACACTTTAATCCTTTGCTGTTTGTTTGCATCAGGTGTGCACTGGAGGTTTCAAATGCGATGGACATCAGGCGCAGAAGTTTTGGGCTAGGGCAGGGCTATTCAAATAGATTTTCACGAGGGCCAAGTTTTACCGAGTACCATGGCTTCTGGGCCATAACACAACAAAGGCACAAGGTTGCACCAAATATTCACAGAATATTTAGTGATTTAGGTTTAGAATTAGGTTTATTTGGGCATATTTAACTGTCTTCAAATAAGATTACCAATAAAACAAGAGAAATTTGGATTGTTTTGCTAAAAATATAAAAAGATAACATTTATCACTGGAATCTAATAATAAATACAACTGGAATTGACAAAAACACACAAATCTTATTTCAGACAGTAAAAATACAACAAAATCAAGATAACTAGTGCTGATAAAAGTGATTTGAGGGCCGGATCAGATTCTCGGAGGGCCGATTGCACCCGGGCTTAAGTTGAATAGGCCTGGGCTAGGGCATCCTCTATTAAAAAGTCCTTGTCATCTGTTGTAGACGCAGCAACGATTGTAACAGCAGGAAAAGTTGTAAAAGTGTGAGCAAACTAAGCAAACAGACACTCTGTGCACATATAGAGACTCGCTGTGGCCGGGTAAGAAGTGAGCATCCCTCGCATTTGGAGTTACCAACTGTGGACTACGCCACCGGATGTAGTGACCCATGTCAGTCTGAGACCTGAAAACAAATAGTGCATAACCCCTATTCACTGGACATTGAGTTAAAGCTTAATAGTAGTGTAAATGTCATGCTTATACACTGTATGTGCCCTTGGATCAGGTAAACAAATCTATTTAGGAAATAATTAGTTTGGGTTGCACTGTCTACAAGTGAATACATAAAGCCTTATATTATTTGAAGCTCTATTAGCATACTATATGTTACTATGATAACAAAACTTGTTTGGTTTCTCAAAGGTGTAAAAATGTTTCTAAACTCACAGTTGTGAATAAATACAAGGCTCGAACTACATTGGGTAAAAGCAAAGCAAGTTTCTAGTTTGTGAGTTTTTGTTCACTGACCGTGGCGATTCTGAATACATATGGACTAACAGAAAATGCTTTAAATCGAAATACCTCAGCAGCCTTGGTTTATAAAATGATACAGATTCAGGTTCAGCACATTAGAGTAATCTTTGAGCTGAGGTTAAGGTAATCTTTAGTCACATGTTCCACTTCTCCGTCTGTAGATCTCTGTCTATTCAACACTCGTGCACATCCACGTCCTCCCACGCCTCAGTCATTGTCCAGCTTCTGAATCGACTCATTCAAACGAAACAGCCTTGATTTTCAATGACAGACGCTGTTTAGTTCTGTTTGCAATGGAAAAGTTAAATCTGAAGGACACATATTGGGCTAAATTTACTAGAACTATTAAAACAAATGTGAATAAATGTAACTCCAGATGTGTTTTTATACAAGAAAAACATTAGGACGTGGTTGAAAGCTCATACAGTAAATGTATTTTGCTTAAAAATAAAAATATAATGTATACTCACATGAAGAAGCAGAACAGCGGCGAGAAAGGACTGTCCTTGGCAGTAGCCGATCTCCTCGTCGTACACAGAATAAGCCTGAGAAGAGAAAAACTAATGTTATGAGTCAGTTTCTCGTGGCAGTTTAGATTACAAAGTTCAGTTTTTGAAAGATGGAGATTTTTGACAATCTGATGAAATTATTTTGTCAGATGAAGAGATTTAGTTTTAAAACTCAGCTCTACATTATATAGCTGAAATGTTGCCCATTTCCTTAAAATGCTTGACTAAAATTGTGCAAAATCAAACAGAATTTGTTTCTGATCCTTTGGAGTTCATTTGCGCTCCTGCTCCAATGGTTTGTGAGGTACATGGGCTTTTGAGTGAAAAATCGGACAGAAAATTTCACGTAATATTTTGTTTTATTTCAAAAAGAACAAGTCATTTTTGCGCAGGTGTATAGGACATTGTTAGCTTGCAGCCGTTGTAAACCGCCCCAGTGGTCGTTCCGTTGCTGCTGCAGCGGGAAAATTCTTCTACAGGCTAGAAAGAATTTTTCCCTAGAGCGCAAAGCAAACAAAAACGCTCGTGTTCGGCAAACAACATACTTACAGCTTTAAAACTGACAGATTTGCTGTGAATGCTTACCTAGTCATATCAATATAACTTTTTCCGTTCAAAAGATTTGTTTGTCTAAAACGGCTCTTTAAGCTTTAGCTCCGGCTACCGATGCTCACACTGTAACTCCCGCTCTGACTGTCCATCATTTCGATTCACTCGGCTCCGAGCTCGTCCCGCTCCTTGCGCAAAGAATTATGGGGGAAACACAGCTAGGCATGTTCCATAGCCTGTAGCGCAGTTAGCAAAGGGCTAAAGCTAACAGCCAATATGGCCACGAACGCCACTTAGCAAAAGCCACTGACGCAGAGCGCCCCGCCATCTTTGATCACCAGGGCTTGGGTGCATTACAACACATCCATGGCTAACCAAAGGGAACAAACCTTGCAAATATTGTTAATTACATACTTTTTAGCTTATTTTTACTACACAATGAATTATGTTTTTTTAAAATGAATAAAAGCACATATGAAAATAATAAATGAAAACTTTTGAAACATTAAAGGGACTGTTACCTGATTTTTGCATTCTTAAATGTAAACAAACAGAGAATAATTAATTTTAAACTTCTACTTCAGTCTACATGATTTGCTCACTTAGCTAATGCATTCTATAGCTTCAGAAATTGTTCATCATTATGTATTTTTTATGTTTTGTTTCACAGCTGTTAGCGGTGAGGTGACTGACTATGCTAGCACAGTTAGCCACAATGCTAAAAAACGGAAAAGTTGGTGACCAATACGGTATTTTGTTAGACATAGACGGGACATGATGGACAATTTCCACCTGAAAGACACATTAAACAAAGATATCAGTGCTAGGGATGGAACGTTTTAGAGTTGTCTTGTTGTTGAGTATAGCCCCTTTAACCAATTTGTGAATCACGCTTTTTTTTTTACCTTCACACTCAAGACAAATGTCTGGACTCTCTCTGAAGCTGAGCTTTGTAGTTTTACCGTCTGATGACTGAATGCCAGTTATAAGTGACAGGAAATCAAATTATAAAGACCGTGCTTGTTTAGTGCTATTCTTCTGCTGGTGTATATGGTCTGATGGTGTGAGTGTTGGTGCTGGTGTAGATTCTGGTTTTGGTGTTGCTGTAGATCTGGTTTGGTGTGTTTGTGTTGGTTTGGTGCTGTGTAGATGCCGTTGGTGTTGAATTTGGTGCTGGTGGGATCTGGTTTGGTTGCTAGTTGGGTTGGGTTGTGTGCTTGGGTGTACGACCTCTGGTTTTGGTGTGTTTGGTGTTGGTTGGTGGCTGGGTTTGGTGTGTTTGGTGTTGTTTGGGTGGTTAGATCTGGTTGGTGCTGTTTGGTGTTGGTTGGTGTTGGTTTGTGCCTGGTGGAGATCTGGTTTTGGTTGCTAGTGTAGACGTGGTTTGGTGCTGGGTTTGGTGTTGGTTTGCTGGTGTAGATGCTGGTTTGGTGCTGGGTGTAGGATCTGGTTTGGTGCTGGTCTAGATCTGGGTGAGGCGTTGTTTGCTGTTGTTGCTGCTGTATAGATCTGGTTTGATGTTGTTGGTGCCGGTGGTAAGATCTGGTTTGGTGACTGGGCTTTGGTGCTGGTGTAAGATCTGGTTTGTGCTGGTTGGTGTTGGTTTGGTGCGGTGTAGATCTGGTTGATGTTTGGTTTGGTGCTTGGTGTAAAGATCTGTTTGGTGGTTGGTTTGTGCTGGTGTGATCTGGTTTGGGTGCTGGGTTGGGTTGGTTGGTGCTGTGTGATGGGTCTTGGTTGCGGTGTGGTTAGATGCTGGTTTGCGTGGTGGGTGGAAGATTGTGTCTCTGGTGCTGGTGATAGATATTCTGTTTGGTCGTTGTGTATATCTGGGTTGGTGTTCGGTTCTGTCAGTTTCTGTTTGGTGTTGGTTTGGTGCTGGGTGTAGATTGGTTTGGTGCTGGTGTTAGAGCTGGTTTGGTGTGGGTTTGTCGCTAGTAGCAGAACGGTTTCGGTGTTGGTTTGGTGCTGGGTTAACGTCTGGTTTGGCTGAGCCGCGCGCGCTGTATTGTCTTCCAGGTGTCGTGAGTGCGTTTATACGGGGAGTTGGGCCTAAGTGGGTGTGAGGATACGCCTGATTTTGTGCAAGTGTGTGGTGGCGTGGTAGGTGCTGTGGTCGTGGATAGAAGCTGGGTTTGGGGTGTTGTCGTGGGATGCTGGTTTGTGAGTGTTTTGGGTTTGGGGTGCGGCTAAGTTCTGGGTTTGGTGTGTGGTTTGTGGTGGGCTGGGTGTGATCTTGTTTGGGTGTGCTAGTGGGTAGAGCGTGGGGTGTTGGGGTGTTGGTTTTGGCAGTTGCTAGTAGGCAGGGCTGAACTGGTTGTGGTGTGGTGTTGGTGTGCTCGGTGTTGAGATCCGGTCTGGGTTTGCTTAGTTAGGTGTTTGGATGTGGTGTTACATCTGGTTTTGGTGTTTTGGTTGTTGTTGGTGGTCTGGTTTGGTGTTTGTTGGGTGTGTTGGTTTGGTGTTGGTTTGGGTGCTGGGTAGATCGTGGTTTTGGGTGCTGGGCCTCTGGTTTTGGTTTGGTGATGGGTGCTGCCCTGTAAGTATCGCGGTTTGGGTGATTGGTTTTGTGGTGGGTAGATCTGGTTGGGTTGTTGGTGTTGGTGTAGATCTGGTTGGTGTTGTTTTGGTGCTGGTGTAGATCTGTTGGTGTGGTTTGGTGCTAGTGTAGAACTGTTTGGTTGGTTTGGTGCTGGTGTGATCCGGTGCGGGCCCGATTCCTCGCCCCTGATTCGAGGCTAATCGAGGTTTCTGAATGTGTTTTGGCTGTAATGTACGAGGTGACAGCGCTGACAGAGTGTGGCGTTCGCACATCCCCATCACGCCTGGGAAAAACGGCCGCTGACAGATGGATGGGGGAGGTCCTGCGGGGAAGAGAGGGGGAGAGGGCCGCGTTTGTTAGGCTGAGCTGTTAATAGCCTCACAGCAAGGAAGATTATTAAAGGTGCATGAGCCAGGCACAAAAGACAAGATTCAGTGTTTTCTGTGTTGTGCATATTTCTTCATAGGCATGTTAAATTCTGGCTTGTAGTAATCTTATGTACTAGGATATTTTTCTGTACGTACCTTAAACTTACATACGACAAGAAGACTAATCATGGCTACTTTAGGCCATAACATGACAATTTCAATGTTTTAATTTTTAGAGGTAAGAAGCAGGTTAAAATAACTAATTATGGCCAAAAAATGAAAAAGTTTCCCCAAACTCTGTGTTTGCTATTTTCTGAATTTAATTTGGATACCATTTAAGAAGCAAGTGCGTTGGAGAATCCCGGACTTTGACTATGTTCTCAAAACATTTAATTACAGGTGATGAGGCAGTGTTTCTTCTTTATTTTACATTTAAGAGTTGCCGTCAAATGGCAGATGCTTCTGTTGTAAAGGTCTTGTACTCGTGCTGCAGATGAACCTCACCATGATGCTCCTGACAAATAGTCTCAGTGACGCACAGACATAACGAGAGAAAAAATCTCTTACTCTGGCCACGCCTTCTCGAACTCGTAGAGGGGCATATCAGTCTTAAAATCGCGTCAAAACTCTTGTAGTGTGTAGAAGGCTTTAGTCATTTAATCACTTGATCGATTAGTTGACCAAAATTTGCATTTGTTGACTTTTTCTTTTATTTAAATTATAAGAATTTAAATTGAACAGTTGCAAAAAGTCATGAATTAGCTTAATATTTGTGACTGAACAATTGGTCTAATAAAATATATTTTGGATTCATAAAATGCTTTGGCTTTTTGAAAATGGTCAATCAAAGCTTAATTGATCAATACAAGATGTTTTTAGTTGACCAAGAATGTCTTTGGTCGACTACAGGCCTATTATCAAGGTTGGTTATTAAAGTTATTGAGGTTATGGGATCCAGTAGCCATGCTTCTACAATACTTCAGAAGTAATCAACTCCACAATATACCAGCAAATTAGTTGATTTGCGTGACGCACAGGGTACGTGGCAAGATGTTGGCTTTTTTTGTCTGTGCAATTAATAACATTCCTGTTGTTGTGGCGGCTGTGAGCAGCTTAGCTCACTAGCATGTTACAACTGTCGCACAACAAGAATTTCCTAATCAAAGTGACAAAAAATATCTTGTCAGTGAAAAATGTGAAAGAAACAGTGTTCCTTTTAATTCATTGTTTTTGCCACTAATGTATTTTTTCTTACATGTCAGATACAAACTTAATGTGCATAAGGTTGTTGTTATCAATATTTGTTACAGAATGAAGCTGCTGTTTCATTTAGTTACACCAAAACTAAGCAACTTGGTAGAGCTCCAACTGCAGCTCTTTTTATGTAATTAAACAAGCCAACTGGATCAAAACTTACAACTATTTACTTTGTAATTTTTGCGTAACTTTAAGAGTGAAATAAATCAGCAAAAACACATTCAAACACATGTTGGCTTGTTTACACTACTAAATAAAAAAATCCAAGAGCCAGGGTTTCTGAGGATAGAAATTTGTGTCAGGAATGTGTTGGGAAGGAAGGTTGCAGTTGCTGTAGTTTCTGCCGGACAGAGAACCGACACATGCTTCAAATGCCCCAAAATGCATATGTAACTATCATAACGGAGACTTACAAAGACATTTAACAAGGTAAACATGTTATTTAGTTCTGCTTTAAGTTTTAACAATAGAAAATGTCCCATCAAAATGGTTAAAATAATCTAAAAAGTCTGTTGACACGTTGATTAATTCTCGCTACACATCACTTGTCGAAATCTAAAAATAGTGCTGAATGTGGGCCAGAGGTGAGCCGGTGCAGTCTGGTGGCCGATCTGTGGAGCGGGGCCCGTGTTTGTGCCGGAGCAGCCGATCAGACACAGCGCGTTAGCCGAGGTGATGAGGCGCGCTAACGTGTTTACGCTTTCACCTCCGCCGTTTCCATGGAGACCGTCTGTTTGAGCGCGCACTGTGTCAAAACGTGACCCGGGTGTCGGCGGCGAGACCGGAGCAGCGGCGTGGGACTGAGATTAGCAGAGAGGCTGAGTGAACTTAAAGTGAAACGTGTGTGTGTGACAAATGACGGCTGTTAATGTTTCTAACTCTGGTGACACAAACCTGACAGGTGCTTTACAGACTTTTTACTGTTTTGAACATTATGTACAACCCACTTTTCTAAGTTTGTAAACAGCTTTCTCTAGATCCATGCATGTTTGAGTAATCTTGTATTGTCCTGCAGCTGATGGCTTGATTCTAAAAGGGAACTATTTCTTTTTTTTCTTTAAGTATTTAGGAATAAAACAGCTTAAAATTGAAAGATGTAGATTTGCTTACTGTGCAAAACTGCAGAACTGATGAAGATTTTAATGTAACAAGCCGGAGATTTTAATTTTTAGTGGCTGTGTGACTGCTTTGAACCACACATGCTTTACTATGAATCTGAATATTTTGAATAATCACAAATAAATACAGACAAGTGGGCGGGGATAGGTGGTAGGTGAGGACAGGGCTTTTCTGAGCTCTCAATCATCAGCTGTCGTTGGTGCCGTTCGGGAGTAGATTCTGTGTGAAACAAGCGCAGGGTTTCCGTAACTGATCGTGGCGCACCGCCACGGATAAATAAAACCTGCCACACTTTTAGAATGCTTTTTTTTTACATTGTAAAGTTAATGGATATATGGAAGCAATCCTCTAAAAAAAACATTTTCTATTGTCATCTGTGTAGACCAGAGTTTCTCAAATGAGGTGCCGTGATTCCAGGGGTGCCGCAAGAAATTGTTGAGTCTGATAGAATTTTTCAAATAAAGGCTTTCGAATAGACCAGCGGTTGCAAACACACAGGGCAGTCTTTGCCTCCTCTCTCCATCCTCAATTTAGAGAAGCTGCGTGTGTCTGTGTCATATCAGAGCTTATAGCAGCAGATTGTGTCTTAAAGAAGTTTCTAGCGATATTCTACGAAACTGGAGCTTCGTATTGATGCTTCATCTGTTCAAATCTGCCTTATATCCACGGAGAAAAAGGTCCGAAACATAAAGTGAAATAAAACATACGGGATTAGAAACTCAATGCGGCGCATAACGGCGCAACGCGTAAATCGTCAAAGTGATCTTTGGAGCTTTTGGATTTGCAAAACAGAAGTCCTGTCCTGACAAAAGTTTGTGCAACAGCAGTGTTGTCTCCGCTCCGATCACGCAGGACAGTCTTGCCACACTGAAGCTTCTGAAATACTGTATTTGCGCTTAGATTAGAAGCGATTTAAGGTTGCATCGATGTGTGGCCTGGATTGAGGCCTACTAGTCAATACTTCGAATATGTAGGTGAATTGTTACACGGTTAGACAACACAGCATGCATTTGTGAATGTGGTGGTTAATGGGAGTGAGCACTGCGGGCATGCAGGGTTGTTTTTAATGCACTGTGAAGTATTACATTGTATATAGAAAGTTTTACTGATTGATTGAAATATTCTAATTAAATGTGCAGAAACACGACACATTTCGCTACAATCATTCGCATGATTAAATTTACAGACCTATTAGTTCATCAACTGTTTATCCTCGATCTCAGACTGCAGTCGAGCTAAGGTTCAGTCATTGTGGACTTTCTGTTTCTTTAAAAGCATGAGTGTGTTGTAGTTTTGTTGACTTTGTATTACTAAATGTTTTCTAGACTGAATACAGAACTAAATTTTACTCAAGATGCTTTTAAAAATGTGCACAAGGCCTTTAAAAACAAATGAATACATATTTGATTAGCACAGAAATATCTGATACCTGATTCTTTCGTTCCGAGTCGACCTTCAAAGATAAAAGTTAATGCTCAGTCTTAAGTCTCATTATGCCAGCACAAAGAGAAGATAAACGCGCTGTTGTACGTCTGAGGTCCGAGTGGCCTGTACCTGCCGCATTTGCATACAGATGGATCCAGCGCTGACCTACTTGGCTTCGCAGAGGAAGCTAACCCTCTCTGACAGGCCGTCCCAAAGCGCTGCTCCAAACGCCTCGCAAATACTAAGGAGCTAAAAGTGGGCCCTCCGTCCATCCAAAACCACAGAGAGCACTTTCAATTACTGTTCCTTAAACGCACCGTCTGGACACCATTAGCCCGGCCTCGCGGCGAACACGGACTTTATGGATTCACAGGGTTCAAGAGTGTCTGCAAGTTATGATTTACTTGTGGAGATTTGGATTTACAGTAAGGAAGGAAGGGTAATATTTACAAAAAGTTATATTTCTATTGTAAAAGAGATGGAAACATTTGCAATGACTGAAACATCTTTAAAAAGGTAAGCAATTAAACCATCTTTGTTTTGAAAAATTGGCAAATAATAGTTTGAACAAACACTTAAAATGATTGGGGCAATTTTGTCGTTTCAGACACATTTTTGAACGTTTAATAAATTTGAAATGGGGCTTTTTCGCTACAGAAAAGATAATATACGTCCTAATAGATTACATAATTCACTAATTATGCTTGATACACCGGCCCAACCTGAGCAGGAGTAACCTGGCTCACGCCAGATGGATATGTGTTGAACTCCTATCTGAGTTCTCACTATATCCATCTGGGACTTGACTCGCTGAAAGCGTTCGAGAAAAGGCGGGGCATTTAGTGAAATACTTTGAGCTGATTGGGTGTGGGGTCTACCTTACAAGTACGCGTCACACATACTTTCAAAAAGAAATAACTCCGTATTTCTGCTAAAACCGCATCAAAAGCAGCAGAAACACGTACATCCACGAGAGTCGCCATCTTTGTAGGGTTAGTATCGAGGCGCTAACAGCCGTCTTAACACCGCTGATTCGGACTCCCAAACCAATCGGGCGGCTGGAAGGCCAGATGGTTTATTTCGTGTTTGTGAATTCACAAATATCGCGAGATAAACCATCTGGCTGGCCAGGTTAGAGCAGGAGGTCTTTAGTCAAGAGTCCTGGGCTTGAGGAGAGAATAGGGATATAACAATATAGATGATATTGTGATATCGCAATACCAAAATGTCACAATATATCGTCGTCTTCATCTGACAATAATAAACAACATAACTTGCATAAGAAATTGCTCTGACTTCAAAACAATAACACACCTTTTATGCAAAAAAATTATGAAATTCAAAATATACAAAACCTCAGACCTGGGCAAACTGTGGCCCAGGGGCCAGATGCGGCCCTTGGACTGCTTCAGTGTGGCCCACAGCACATTTTGGAGAATAAGTCTTCAAATCATCTTTCTCCTCTTCTCTCCCTTTCTCTCCTCACTTCATTCTTTCTTTACTCTACTCAACTCTCTCCACCCTTAATTCATCCTCTCACTTCTCTTTCTCTCATCTCATCTTCTCATCTCAAGTATCTCTCTTCATCTCATCCTCACCTGTCTGCTCTCGCCCTTTCTCTCCTAACCTCGTTTGTCATTTCTCTTCTCACCTCTCCCTCTCTTCTCATGTCTGTCTGTCTGTCACCTCTCTCCCTCTCTGCCTTCCTCTCTCTCACCTGTCTCTCCTCACCCCCCATCTCTCTCTCCTCTCCCTCCCTTCCTTCCTCTCTCCCTCCTTTTCTCTGTCCTCTTCTATGTCCTCTCTCTCAGTCTTTCTCTCTCCCTCCTTTCTCTACTCTTTCCCTCTTTCTCTCCCTCCTCTCTCAATCCCTTCCTCCTTCACTCTCTCTCCCTCCTTTCTCTCCCTCTTTCTCACTCTCCTCTCTTTCTCTCTCTCTCCCCTCTTTCTCTCCCTCCCTCCCTCTCTCTCTCTCTCCTTTTTCTCTCTCTCTTCTCTTCTCTTCTCTTCCTCCCTCTCCCTCTCTTCTTTCTCTCTCCATATCTCTATCTTCTCTCTCCCTCCCTCACCGTATCTCTTTTCCTAGTTCCTTTCCTCTTCCTCCATTTCTTCTTCTCTCTCCCTCCCCTGCTCCTTCTCTCTCTCCCTCTCCTTTTTCTCCCTCTCTCCTCTCCCCCCTCTCTCCCTCCTTTCACTCTCCCTCTCTCCCCTCTTTCTCTCTCTCTCTCCCTCTTTCCCCCTCTCTCTCATGCTTTCCTCTTTCTCTTTTTCTCTCACTCTCTTTCCCTCTCTCTCTTCCCCTCTCTCAATCTCTCTTCTCTCTCTCCTTTTTCTTTCTCTTTTACTCTATCTATCCCTCTCTCTCAGTCTCTCTCCTCTTTCTGCTTTCTCTCTTTCCTTCCCTCCCTCTCCCTCCTCTCTCTCCCTCTCTCCCCTCTTTCTCACTCTCTCTTCTCTTTCTCCCTCTTTGCCCCTCTCTCTCCTCTTTCTCCCTCTCCCCCTCTCTCTCCCCCTCTCTCTCTCTCTCCTCCCTTCTCTCATCCCTCCCTCTCCTTCCATTCCTCCTTCTCTCTCCCTCAATCCCTCCTCTCTCTCTCTCTCTCTCTCTTACTCTCTCTATCCCTCTCTCTCAGTCTCTCCCTCCCTCTCTCCCTCCTACCTCCCACCCTTCTCTCTCTCCCACTTTTCTCTCCCTTTCTCTCTCTCCTCTCAATCTCCCTCTCTCTTCTCCTCCCTCTCTCCCTCCCTCCTCTCTCTGTCTCTCCTCCCCCCTCCTCTCTCTCTTCTCTCTTCCCTGGTTCAGTTCAGTTCAGGAGCAGAGGCTTTTGTGGTGTTGTTTGGCTGCAGAAGGTCGTTGTTTATTTGCTCTAAGTTTGAAGGAGAGATTAAAGAGGAGCTATTGAAGGAGCAACAAAGACGGTCTTAAAAACGGACCGGAGCAGAAACGACACCGCCGTGACCTCACACTTTAAAC